>CM076974.1:5688301-5808301 GCA_039105355.1 Benthosema pterotum
CCAAACACGATGGCATGCAAAACAAGATATTTCAAATTAAAGTGCTTATATTTAAAATGATTTGAAACACGACTACTGCTACTAACTAACTAACTACAATTGTGGCACCACTAAACCAACAATATTTCATCATTGAAAACAGAAAACTCTCTGAGTCAGACCTTTAGCTTTATGCATGCTGCAAGTCCATTTTCTCCTGCCCCCCCCCCCCCCCCCCCCCCCCCCCCCCCCCCCCCCCCCCCCCCCCCCCCCCCCCCCCCCCCCATGGGAAATGTTACATCCGGCCCTGCGGGTCGGGCAAATTGAACTGGAGGCTCGCTGATCATAGAACTGAGCCCCTGTGGGTCTGCAATCGGATCGGCTAGATCCCCAGCCCGGTTTTAGCCAGAGTCAAAAGCTGCAGGTCAAAAAATATTATAGAAAGGAATCCCTTTTCCTGTTCCTAGTGCCAAGAGTACCATGTTGTTGTTGTTTTTTGTGCTATTTCTGGGCAACAGCGAGATCTGGCTAGTCTTTAGTATAGTGCTGTCAATTTGATTTAATTCCATGATTGTCCATATGGTTTCTATGACTGAAGTCTGTGGTATGACCTCAGGAAATATATGCACCTTCTCAAGCCAAACGCATGCAGAGTCATATATATATATATATATTTTTTTTTTCATTAATACGATGCCAATCCCTCAAACGCACTGCGATATCCCTGGTGGAATTCATTGGTCGATAAAACCGAATGAATGACTGTGAGCTTTCATGACTGAGGCCACAAGATGGATTTGACGTTTCCAATACACTGAGTGAGCCCAGAAAAAAAATGAAAAAAACACGTCATTGATTGAGGCCAAGACACTGGATCATAACATATTCATTTCTCTAATAACATTACATTCTTATGTCTAAGACGTGACCGCATGACCTCATATGACGCATGAGCATTACTATGTGCTCATGTTTTTTTGTCATCAGTTATATACAAATACTCTAAGTAATAAAATGATCAAATTAAATAAATCATATAAAGAACAAATATAGTACATGTAATGTACAACGTACATGGTAAAAGGTACATTTCTGTAGCGCCTGTATTCAAAGCACTTTACAATGTGCATTGCATTCACCCATTCACACACCGATGACAAAGGAAAGGCACCACTCTGTTTATCAAGGACAGTTGCACTATTCAGTGCTATTGAATAATAGGACTAACTATGCGCATTGTAGTAAATGCAAGAAAGAGAATAAAAAAGATGGGTTTAAATCATTTACAATTCCATATCACTACAAATGGTCTTTCGATAAATACTGTATGTATGTGAATTCTCTGCGTTCAGGTCAAGGTGCAGGTTTGTCCAGATGCGTTCCATAATGTCCATATTTACCGGAGAGTCATATCATCATAGTGTTTACTTTATATCCACAATAATAAATGTTACCGGTAAAATTGATACATCAATTATATGGCGTCTGCTGCGTTAGGTTCAGTGTAGTGAGAATATGGTTCTATTCCACACTACCTTAGGATGGACTCGTGTTTTGTCACGTCTTTGTGACTGTAATACTACTGTAATACTCTAGTACCACAAATTACTTTGGGACGACTACACCAGCAAAGAAGTACAACACAATCTTTTTTAGTCAAAAGACCGGCCACTGTACAACTAATCCAAATACTGTACAAGGACGACAAACACATGATTGCATGATTGCTTTTTTCAACTCTGACACTAGATGGCTTTGTACGTCTGACTGTAATAATGGGTTGCTGTTCATCACTCTTTTCTAGGTCAAACTAAAAGGCTGAAAGCAGCAGCATGACAAACATAGCTAGTATTATTAGTAGAAGTAGCCTAACTGTACTGTTTCGTAGGACGTAATCTTCATTATATTACTAATTACACCCATCTCTGCTTAGCGGACACACTAACTCCACCAATTTCATTTAGGTGTAACAATGTACTAAGAACAACAAGAAAAATCGGAATAGCCACCGACTGCAAAGATCCATACATTGATAAAACATTAGGTGATGCTCATCCTCTCTATTCCATGACAGCTAGGAGTCAATCCCACATGCTCTTCTGAACATTAACAGCCTGAGGCCACAATTGTGACGCACAGTGCACGTGCACACACGCACGCACGCACACACACACACACACACACACACACACACACACACACACACACACACACACACACACACACACACACACACACACACACACACACACACACACACACACACACACACACACACACACACACACACACACTACAATGGATAAATGACAACAGCGCTGTTTTCAAAGATGGCCTCTTTTGTTGTCCATGTTAATGTTCCTGTTTGAGTGAAAGCAGCGATCTAGTGGCCCTCTGGTTTAGCGATCAACGCCATCAGTCACACATGTGTTGCGCGTAACGCCGTCTTTTGTCTCCAATACTGCCGAGTGCGGCGTGCGTTCAGCGCCGTCCCGCTGGGTTTAGCAGCGGGAGGCTGATGACTTCCTGTTCCTACTGGCCAACCGGAGGGAGGGAGGGAGGGGGAGTGGGATGTACAAATTAGCGCATGAATAGACGTCCCTGTGTGTGCGCGCACAAACACACACACGCACACACACATACACACACACACTCTCCCTCCTGCAGCAGAGCAGAGGGCAAATGCCGACATGCATACCTCAGCATATTGTTCTGTCACAAACAGTGGAAGTAAATGTATAGCGAGATGTCTTTTGTTTAAGTCAAAGTGTCAATGCTCAATGCAGAGTGAAAGTACGGAATTAAAACGTGCACTTGACTGAAAGGAAGAAAGCCTTCAAAATGCACCTAAAGTAAAACTGCTCATTATGCTCAATGTCCCACTTCAAGTTTCAAAATGCAAAATTGGAACTGCATCACTATAAAATGTAACTTCATAAACTAACTTCATACTAACTTCATAATCTTCGTGGGGCTTCCTCCTCTCCACAAAATAAATTGCGATTCCAAAAAGAAGAGAGCTTTAAATGTTTGTAAAGAACAAATAATTAAAGCTAATTACAAAAAAAGAAAAATCAATTGCACCCCTTTTGAAGTACAGTATGTAAATGTAAACAAGATTGATCCCTACACCATTACCAGCACTAATCTGGTCCATGTGATGCCTGACTACTGCAGCCTTGCAGAGCTGGTGTGCAACACGGTGGGAGGGCCTGCTGCCCTGGTGCATCCTGGGAGAGTCCTGTGGTGCAACGATCATGTAGCGTGACTGAACGGCCTGACATGCCAGTGATTGATAGGGAGGGACACCCAGAATGATACCCATACCCCCCGGGGTAGGAAACAGCTGAGGAAGAGGCCTGTCATCAGTTCCACTACATTGGGAGCCTCAATCCTGGCCGATGTAGCAACAATGACCCGTGTGTGGATCTCCACTCCAGTGGTCCACGGCACACTTACACTGCTGTACTGAAAGACCATCTGTTCCAGCAGCTCCAGGTGTAATACATCATCACATTTATTCCCCTCCCAGGCCTTGGCGGCATGCAACTCCCCTGGTGGGTTTAAAAAGTGGCAGGAGGGAAATAAGAAATAAACTAACTATATATTTGTCTGCACGCCAATTATCTATCACTCTCTCTCTCTCATCAGCAAACCTGGCGGGTGGTCAATAACGCTGTTGTTATTGGCTGGGGGTTCGGGTGAATTTCACCCATGTGTGATAGCGAAAAATCCCATTCACAATGGACTTTATTTTGCCTTTTTTCTTTCTTTCTTTACTGGACCAATCTAACAAATGTTTGGACCAAAGGACAGATTCCCAACTTAATTCCTCTTCACGGAAGATAGGTACCCCCCACAACATTTTCTTTTGTAATTAGAAATGTTTTTTTTTTTATTAAATATTTTTATTGGTGAGCTGAACAAAATCTACAAATTTACTAACATGCCATAGCAGGAGGCACACAGCAAAGAAGTATTAAAAAACACACTGTAAAAACCTTAGAATGGCCTCAGAAAGTCATTTTACAGCCACTATTGAGTGGCAAAGGTGAACGAGTTACTGTCGATGTTGAGCAGTTCAAAAAAGAAACAGAAAAACCTATAATTTGCCAAGTTTTAATTAGCCACGGTTTGATGAACCGACTGAGCAGATAACAAAAGAACAATCACCTCGGGGTCAGACATACCGTACGCCTACGTACGTTTATTGACATTATGGGCACTCATCCGTAATGGAAATATCTATGTAGCATGGAGTATACAGCCATGTGACAGGAGGCTTCCATTCATGTCAGCCAAATGCCAAAACAATTCAGACATACTGTACAGCTCCATCCACTGCAGTGTTGTTTGTGTCAGGGGTGGATCTAGGCATGGGCATGGGGGGGCAATGTCCCCCTAAATGCCCTGACTGCCCCACCAAACACAATGGCATGCAACCCAAGATATTTCAAATTGCTTATATTTAAAATGATTTGAAACATACTACTGCTACTAACTAACTGCAGCTGTGGCACCACTAAACCAACAGCATTTCATCATTGAAAGCAGAAAACTCTCTGAGTCAGACCTTTAGCTTTATGCATGCTGCGTGTCTGTTGCAACTTCAACAACAACTGATGTTATTATTGATGCTTTACTTGCCTAATAAAAGTCTTTTAACCGAAAATGGTATGGGTGCGACTTCATCGCCCGTGACGCGAAACAACACAGGCGATGAAGTCGCCCCCATACCATTTTCTCTTGCCCCTCCAATTGGCAAATGTTACATCCGCCCGGTTGGTGTTGTATTTTATCCGTACACAACACATCTGCTATGGAACAGCTTCCCACGGAAGATGCAGTAATTGCCATCAGTTCATTGACAGCTTCATCTACAGCGAGTTAACTGTAAATGTTAATGTAAAAGGTTAAATGCAAATGTTAATGGTAGCTGTCAATGTAAGTTAGAGTGTGTAAATAAAAAAAGAAACATTCATTAAGTTGTGTTGTGTTGTGTTGTGTAATAGAGGGCGGTACAGGTCAACAAAAGCAGCCTACACACTATACATATGAAATAAAGAATGGCTCAAACTTGCTGTGCACTTAATTGTTTCTTGTTTCCAAGACGCTAATGGGGGTTAATAGCATTTAATTCAACTTTATTCACAAATTACGACCTTTGATAATGAATACTATAGATAAACTGTGTTACAAGATGGAAATAAACAAGAAAAGAAATTACCGCATTATGTCCCCAATTATCTCCCCAACAAGACTCCCATTCGAGTGGGTTAACTTTCCAGGAAGAGAAAAAGCAACAATGTGTCACGGTAGGTAATTTCCTAACTATCCACAGCCCACCTCTGACACGCAGAGCGAGTAGGCAAGGAAATGCTGCTAGTCTTTTATAATGAGCATTAGTGGGGGAGTGAACCCTTTACAAGTTTACAACATATGCAGATAATATCAAAAATAGCTGTTTCTTTTAAGCTTTGTGTTGTGCCGCAGTGAACACTTCCCTGTCCAGTGTGGTGGGGGTGGAAAAAATAAGGGCTCTTAGTCACTGGTAGACATGTGCAACATGGCTTGCGTGGCCTTTTTACCATCTAACTCAAATGCAGCCACCATTAGGACCCAGGAGCCGCCCACAGGCTGCTGAGCCTCTTGGAGTGCAACAACAACAACACTGTTTGACACCATGCTGCATTTACATCTAAAGGAGGAGAGGCTGAGCCCCCTTCCAAAAAAACAAAACATCCCCAATCCAGTTTGATATGAATAATAAACCTTACAAGAAGGAATGCTCCGCCAATAGCAGTAATTCATTGGCTTCCACATGACGGAATGTACCATCACCCGAGCGCAGTGGGTTAACAATTTGATGTCCATGCAGACGCCTGTCTGTAAGTGGCCATGTGTATATCTAACCCATAACCCCAGAATGACGCAATTTCATGCCCGCCATTCACGTCGCTGAATCCTCTCAGTAAAAGCACCAGGTAGAAGGGCCCTTTTCTCTGTAATAATGCAATATGTATTGTATATGAGTGAGTCACAGCAACACTGAAAGCCTTTCAAGTGAAAGAGACGTGTGCAAAAATAAATAAGCACATTAGTGATGAGGCGCTGAGAGTCTGGGTTTGTGAGGTTAATGAAATTAGCAATGATGGAATATAGGATAGTTTTTTTATTTTTATTTTTACTCCACTATTAGAAATATTTAGTTAGAAGTTACCTTGGAGTTTCTTTAATTTTTGTTTAGAATCCATCCATCTGAAAATAGCAGATCTACAAGCTCACAATGCATCACGTCGCAACACACTGAGCTCACAGAACAGCTATTTTCAAAAGATGTCAAGCACATGTTCAACTTCAGTTTTAGTACCTGCTGAACATTTTGCTGCCTATAAGTACATTTTGAATACAAGACTTTTAGGGGCGGCAGTGGCTCAGGGGTAGAGTCACTGGATGGTAACGGCAAGGTTGCCGGTTCAATCCCGGGCTCCCGCAGAGTTAGTATCGAAGTGTCCTTGAGCAAGGCACTGAACCCCTAATTGCTCCTGATGTGCTAGTAGGTACCTTGCATGGTTTCCACTGCCATCAGTGTATGAATGTGGGTGTGAATGAGTGAATGTGATGCACAAGCTATATGTAAAGCGCCTTGGATAAAGGCACTAAATAAATGCAGCATTTACCATTTACTTATAACAGAGTATATTTACATTTCAGACAGCATTGATAGTGTTCCGTACAACATTTGAGTACCTGTTCATCCACTGCTCATAAGTATACCAACAAGCATGCATATAAGATCATCTGTCTCTGGTTTCTTCAGACCCTCCCCTTTTAGCCTTCTGTAAAACAACTCCCCTTTCTAGACCATGCACAAATGCAGCAATACATGCAAAAGCCATTCTATTCCACGCTTGCAGATTGGCAAAAAAGTGCTCTCTTATCGAGTTTCACCCCCGGCTTGCTGAAACACTCTGTCCCTGGCAAACAGTATTTATTTATCCGTTTGTAACTCTGTAGTCTGTATACAAATGCAACTCAGATGGACCCACATGGGCTTCCACCTGTAGACTCTCAGACTTGAATTAATAATAATAATAATGGATTGCATTTTTATAGCGCTTTTCTATGCACTACGTGTATACTCAAAGCGCTTAAAATGGTCCATTCATTCATACATTGGGAAGTAGATCGGCGAACAGTCAACGCCAGCGTTCTCACTTCCCACATTCACACACCAGCGGTGGCAACCACTGGAGGCAAGGTGGGGTTCAGTGTCTTGCCCAAGGACACGTCGACATGTAGACAGGAGGAGCCGGGATTCGAACCGCCGACCACTGGATCATTGGCCGACCTGCTCTACCTCCTGAGCCACAGCCGCCCCAAATTGATTGATTGTCTGCTTTCAGCCCCTTTCAACTTCTTGGTTCTTATTATTCCTCTGGTGTTTTACGTCTCTCTCTCAAACACACACCCACTCACCCACCCTCAGTTTTACTTCATCTGAGCGGTATATTATTATTATTATTAATACCTATGTTCTTTTGCTCTCTCTGGCTTGGCAGCAAAAAACAATCCACCGGGTTGAAATATATTCTGTGCACTCTCCTCCTGCATACAGCTATGCCCGAATTGACTATTTTGAATAGCAGTGCCTTCTTTCACAAACATCTGATATACCACCACAATCAACAAGGAGAGCTGGATCAAGATGTTCTCGATAGATCTTTCTGCTTGTATATGTGTGTTTGTGGACAGATTCTGCCACAAATAAAGGAAGCTTCTCTACGACCTCTAAAAAATGTCTGGTAAAATAAGCCTTTGCTTTAGTTTAGACGACTCCTTTTGTGAAATAAACTACAGTACATGTACAGACAGGAAAATGTGGCAACTCATGCAGAAGATAGCATCCTCATTAAAGCTGCAAGTATTTGGCCAAAAATGACTGTTGAATATTCCTTTTAAAACCCCTGGTTGATTCTAACGAATATCGAACAATTCAAAATACAAATTTGAAATACACACACACACACACACACACACACACACACACACACACACACACACACACACACACACACACACACACACACACACACACACACACACACACACACACACACACACACACACACACACACACGTATATACAAATATATTGCATATTAGGCTCCAATGTGCACCTTGCACTGTTGTTATAGAAGCTATACCTTGACACGAAATAGAAAATAATCAAAGCATTGCGTTTGTTTTTGGTTTAAATCAAATTAGTAGGCTACAAGACAAATGTGTCGCAAAGTTGTGACTAAAAGTCTGTGCTTTTCACAGTAAACTGCACTTCTTCAAGGCTGACTGTGGTGTATGTGAACGCAGGGACATGTAGACAATGTGTTAAGGAGTTAGGGATGACATACCATATAACCATTGTATTTTAGACATGTAAAAGGGCCTTTTATGTCTATGTGTCTAACTGATCTTTAAGCTCACCATGAACAACGCATTTTAACTTTTATCTCAGCTCTCGTTTCCACACGGCACCATCATATGGTAAAATTAGACTGTTGCCACTATATAGTTTATGAATCCATTTATTAATTCATTTTGGGGTGTTTGATAATTCATCCAAATATGGAATATTCTTTTGCAGCCGTAATCCTCATCCACCCTCCGGCGTAGTGAGAGTTTGCAAATTATTGATTGGTTCACATTGGCAATGATGTTTCAATGTGCAATTCTGAAGGCAAGAAAAAAAAAAAGAAAGAAAAGAAAACACAACAAAGATAGAGGGTATTTTGGTTCAAAACCCTATGGATTTGTGTCTAAAACATTAGGCAACAGACGCTGAAGCTTGCCAAGTCTGGGAATCAGCGCCCCACAGTCTTTCCGTGCAGATGAAAGAAACCAAAGGATAGCAAAGCAAAGGATTGCGCAACAAAATACCGTTTGAAGTTTCTCATGGTAAAGAGCAGTGTTTGTCTTCAATGCAGGCCCACGCACATCAGCAGGTCGGACTGCAGTGAAAACCTTCCATCGCGCTGCGTTGCAGCGTGTGATCCACGGAAGATCGACAACTTCATGACATGTCTAATACTTTCAAAAAGTTGCTGTGTTTTTTTTTACATCCCTTTTACGCTGTCAAGTCAAAAGAGGTCAAGTCAATAGATCAGTATTTTTCAACCTTTTTGATAACAGGGCCCACCATTTATTCAGCATTTGAGCCACGGACCACCATTTTTTTGGTTTTGTCCGCAATACCAGGCTGGATTTGGGAAACAAAACAGGCAAAACATACAGACCAAAATGACCATTAATCATCTAGTTATGTAGACTTCATTTTCATTTTTACTGTTACATTGGGTTACTTCTAATGTCTTATATGTATTTCTGAACCAAAGACGAATTTCCACCCCTGGTGGACAATAAATATTTATTAGTATTATTACCAATTTAGCTGGGGGCCACCTGGAACCCTCTCAAGGACCACTGGTGGTCCCTGGACTACTGGTTGAAAACCACTGCAATAGATGCTTGGGGAAGATAGTTTGCCCTGAACGGTGATGACTGATGTCATCGACTATAGCTTCTATGTGTGTTCTGTGCATTCGACTGCGTGTGCGCGTTTGCACGTCACGTGTGTCCACACACGGCCTAATGGACACACAACATCTGAATTATCCAAATGCAGCTCAAGCCATTAACAGCATATACCCATCTGAATTCCATTCCATCGATGTGGCTTTTGCATGATTGACTAAGTGTCATTGGCAGCATCCGGCGCGCTCCCTTTGAGCAGGGATCAGCAGTGCTATAGCTACATATAGGCATGGGCACACACTGGGTGTATTGATTCCTCCTCCTCATTGGAAAACAACTTAATGAACATTCAGCCGGGGCGTCACACAATGCCTCAGCATGTCCCAAGCAGATAAGTGTTTCCTTGACTTGACACCAGGAGGGGAGGGGATTGGGGGCTGGTGGCGAGCGCCACAGTTCAGTCGAGCCAGGGGTCCCATGGATTTATCGATCCCACCTCTAGATAAGAAATGTGAGAATAATGATGCTGTGAACAGTCGTCCTATACCTCCGCCGTTGCATAAAGACCCCGCGAGAGGCTGGGGGGGAAAAAGAAAACCCAAGGCCGCTTGGGAAGGAGTTTAAACAAGGCGGCGCGGCTGGGATGTTGTTGAATATCCACTTTGTGCGCGCGGGACAGGGTTCCTCACCCCCCGTCTGACCCGCAAAGACATCATTAGTATCGACCTCCTCTAAAAAGGCATCGCGGTGGAGCTGATCGTAGGGTAGGGGTCTCTGAAGGTTGATCAGAGAAACGACTGGCGAAAGGGACCAGCAGAAGGAACACGCCGGGGCTTTGTTATAGCAATGCAATTTTAAAGTTATATTGATGATCCTTTTGCAATCCGTTGCCCCCGCGAGAGCGCAAATCCCCCCCAGGGAAATCTAAAAGGGGGGGGGGGGGGAAGAAATAAGCATCTTTTACCTAACTATTTCAGAGGGAGCGTCTTTGACTCTCCCCAGTCGCAGCCCTATAAAGGGCCAGGAGAGATATTCCTCTGTTCGTTCCTTCTCTCTCTAAAGTACACTATGTCCCAGTTTCCTCACCAGATGGGCACACTTTTTAACGACTGAGGCTTCTTTGCAATGATTATCATGGGCACAGCAGAAATGAGTGCAAAGGAAGTTTTTTTTTGTTGCCGCATCCTACACCCCCCCCCCCCCACTCACACTCCCTCCCACTCTCTGTCTCATCCATCAGCACAAGCACAAACACAAACACACACAAGCAGCCAGTATATATATTGCACCTGTAGGCCCGACTCTGGCAGTTCCATGACAATAGGGTTGGGTCAAGGTGATAAACAGCAGGGAAGGTTGCACCGTATCATGATTATTTACCTTGTTAACCGTTGCTATGCGTACTACAGTACGAGACCTTGATAAAAAATAACAACATAATGAGAACTTGAGCACGGGGCCTCTGCCGAATGCTCATTATATGCCGACATTTGTTGCTGGTGTTGTTTTTTGCGTCCTTTTTTTATTCCGGCGAAGGTCAACGGTGACATCTACAGTCATTGGCCAATTACAGATGTGAGAACAATAACAGCACACATGTAAAAAGATCACAATAATCCATGCCATACGCTGGACATTCACGGAAATAATCTATATCTCATTTGCGGTGATGTGCCCTTTGTCTTCACATTTGACTCAAAGGTTACGCGAGGGGAGGGAGAGAGAGGAGAACACAAGAGCAGTACGCCGCCGATGGACGTCGATACGGGCCTCATGCATAACTAGGTGAACCTGTTACCATATTGAAATAGCAGTCAAATATATAGACCCGCAGTCCCATTTCAACTGAACAGGGGAATTATGGCTTTCTGCCCCCAAAAAATAGCATTCAAAATGGCCTCCCACTCCATACGGGAGATCCTGTTGACAGAAATGTTGTCTCTGTCGCGGGTGAAAACAACATATGTAAAACTGTTGTCGCCGCAGCATTGACAAATACAATTCCTCTGTATTATGCTGGTAAAAAACTGATGCTGATTGTAGAGCTGTCAGTCTACACTTTAACCCCCAAAGAAAATTATATTATTTTTACGTCCACATGAGCAACTTGGTACGTGTGTGTGTGCGTGCATGTGTGCGTGCATGTGTGCGTGCATGTGTTGTGTGTGTGTGTGTGAGAGAGAGAGAGAGAGAGAGAGAGAGAGAGAGTGAGAGAGAGAGAGAGAGAGAGAGAGAGAGAGAGAGAGAGAGAGAGAGAGAGAGTGAGAGTGAGAGAGAGTGAGAGTGAGAGTGAGAGTCAGAGAGAGAGAGAGAGAGAGAGAGAGAGAGAGAGAGAGAGAGAGAGAGAGTGAGAGAGAGTGAGAGTGAGAGTCAGAGAGAGAGAGAGAGAGAGAGAGAGAGAGAGAGAGAGAGAGAGAGAGAGAGGAGAGAGAGAGAGAGTGGGAGAGAGAGAGAGAGAGAGAGAGAGTGTGAGAGAGAGAGAGTGAGAGTGAGAGTGAGAGAGAGAGAGAGAGAGAGAGAGAGAGAGAGTGAGAGAGAGAGAGAGAGAGAGAGAGAGAGAGAGAGAGAGAGAGAGAGAGAGAGAGAGAGAGAGAGTGGGAGAGTGAAAGAGCTTTGGATATAAAATGCGCTATATAGAAATGCACAACCATGACGTGTGCTGCCTGCCTTGCTGCCTGAAAACATATGGATCTGGCTGTAAATGTAAATTGATATTGATCCAATACAGTAGACAGAGCTTTATTGATCCCTGTACCGGCGAATGTTTGTGTCATGGCAGTATGTATACCGCAGTTGTGAAACGTGCCACGGCTACAGAATAAGAGTTATACAATAAGAGTGAATGAGTAGTAAATAGCAGTATAAATACAAGTATATGCATACTATAGTGTGCATAACTGCTCCGTCTCCCAGGGAGGTGCTGGTAAACAACTGCAGTCAAGTGGATAATGAATTTAAATTATAATGTAATTGTAAACCTACTATATGCAGCCAATAGAGCCCCGCAGTGACATGAGGGCGTCTGTTTCCGGAAGGGAATTCCCTGTTCCCTGTCCCTCAGACTTTTCAAAATCGTCACCTTCTTAAAATAATCGCCTAAGTCATTTTTTGGCCAAATTGTTTTTTTTTTTCCATAAATCATTTCCTCCAAATTTTTGGCCAAATTGATCATATATATCAATTTGGCCAAAAAATGACTTAGGCGATTATTTTAAGAAGGTGACGAAATGTGATTATGCCTCAAGACAAAGCCAACCTGGGCTGTGACAAATCATGACACACACAATATTTTGGACGCATCAAATAATTAGTAAGAATAAAAAATGGCATATTTTTGTTTAGTTTTTTCTTCTTACAAATCATTTGACTGTGCCAAAACATTGTCTCGATTGTCAGGATTTGCCAGTTTGGCACAACCCGAGTTAGCTTTGTCCACGTAACTGTCTTTCTACAAGTCATTTTTGAAAAGTCTGAAGAAAATTAACAGCGTATTCTCTTCCAGAATCAGCGAGGGGGTGGCGCTGCGGCGCACTATGCGGTACATGATGTCAGGGGCGGATTTAACATGTCCCATTTGGGGGGGGGGGCAAGAGAACATGTTGGAGGGGCAAGAGAAAATGGTATGGGGGCGCCTTCATCGCCCGTGGCGTGAAGCGACACGGGCGATGAAGCCGCACCCATACCATTTTCAGTTACAGGAATTTTATTAGGCAAGTAAAGCATCAATAATAACATCAGTTGTTGTTGAAGTTGCATCAGACACGCAGCATGCATAAAGCTAAAGGTCTGACTCAGAGAGTTTTCTGTTTTCAATGATGAAATGCTGTTGGTTTAGTGGTGACACAACTGTAGTTAGTTAGTAGCAGTAGTAGTGTTTCAAATCATTTTACATATAAGCACTTTAATTTGAAATATCTTGGGTTGTTATGCATGCCACAATGTTTGGGGGGCAGTCTGGGCATTTAGGGGGCATTGCCCCCCCCATGCCCATGCCTAGATCCGCCCCTGCATGATGTGTGGCTGCATGGCTCCTCGATCCCTGCAGAACCGACAACGGAATCGCACTACTTATCAATGAACCCACTGTAAATGAGTCTGTTTTAATCAGATCAAACGCGGTGCTCTTTTCAGAGGGCCGCGGTGGGACTGAACACACCGAGAAGCTCTGCTGTGAGCACTGAAGTGAGTGTGCTTTTTCTTTTAGGGGTGTGTGGTATATCTAAGCTCCGCAGCAAACACTAACATTTTCCCTGTTACACCAACAACATCTTCTCCGGTGGAGCCGATCAAAGACCCACAAAAAAACCCTCCTTATCGACTCACAGAAGCACTAGTATACAGCAGGCACTGTGGGGAAGCAGGGCCGTAAAGGGGATTGCGCTTTTTCTTTTTCTTTTCAAAGGAACTGTTTAGAGACAGGAAAAAGAAAAAAAAAGACTAGGAACCATTTTGAATAAAAAAAACATGTGGCTGTTAGAGATACCGGCAAGACCAGGGGGAGGGGAGAGGAGAGGAGAGGAGAGGAGAGGAGAGGAGAGGAGAGGAGAGGAGAGGAGAGGAGAGGAGAGGAGAGGAGAGGAGAGGAGAGGAGAGGAGGGGAGGGAGGGGAGGGGAGAGAGGAGAGGAGAGGAGGGGGAGAAGAGAAGAGAAGAGAAGAAAGAGAAGAGAAGAGAAGAGAAGAGAAGAGAAGGGAAGGGAAGGGAAGGGAAGGGAAGGGAGGGGAGGGGAGGGGAGGGGAGGGGAGGGGAGGGGAGGGGAGGGGAGAGGAGAGGAGAGGAGAGGAGAGGAGAGGAGAGGAGAGGAGAGGAGAGGAGAGGAGAGGAGAGGAGCTTGCATTATACCATCCTGCCTCGGAAATCCACAAGGGTGAGAGGATACTCTCCAGTCTGTGTCCTCGGCGAGAGGCTTAATACTCACAACGTGCAAACATGGATGGATCACAGCTAGGGCGTCCTCACATAAACAACCTGAAGCCCAACCTGCAGATTTATGCGTCCGCATGCAGTATATGAAATAACAGGGATATCGCAAATCCCGGGAACAAAGTAATTACAGGCCCCTGCGTCCCGCCTGATATGTGAGTGACCGCGGTATTAGAAATCATTATAAGCGCAACACGTAATTCACTGCTTAGATCATTGCCGAGACGCAAAAGCTAAAGGTGGACATACCTTTCAGATTGCAGACGGTTAATGAAATCAACACGTGTAATGAATAAACACTGCTTATTTTGATCCTGTACATGGAAGTTATGTAATTAAGTAATGGTCAAAAACAATGTTTTCATTTATTTTCCAATTTCCCTTTAGGTTTTCTGACCTAAATGACACCCACCTGAACGTACAGTGGATTTTCTGTGGTCTGGGGTTCTCTCTGTGTGCTCTGAGCCTTTTATGCTGCATTGAAAACAGGCACATTCCCTCAACAGTGACATCTGCTGGCAAATTGTTATGTCAAATACGGTATTTGTGGACTTTTACATGACAACCCACAGGTATAGCAGAGCCCTTGTTTGAGCCAGAAAACCAAGCCAGACCACAGAAAACCCACTGAATGTTAAAATGTTCTGGTTTGTTGGAATTGGAACCTAAACCTAAATAGAAAACGTAAATGACGTATCAATGTTTTTTTTTCTCCTTTCAGTGAAATATGTGTTTGTATTTATTTTAGCATCAATGAAGTTTCTGTGATATCATGTCTAACACAGCCCTCACCCCCAACCACAAGGAGGAGCAGTGCAGCAGAGCATTATGGGGATTGTAGTCCAGAGGAAGTGAGCCCAGTGTGTGTGTGACATCATGAAAACATCTAAAACCCACATATTTCACACATAAAGACCCCCAGGAGAGTGTTCTACATCTTCTAAATGTCATTGACAGTATACATACAGTATATTTTTGCGTCCCCCTAAGCTCATAGATTGGTGGTTTTCTCTCCATTAGTCATACAATGAAGTGCATAAAAGGCTTAGGTAGTTAAATTCCATTCTACAACATAACAGACAGCTTAACAATTACTTTTTTCCCTTCCAATTCGCCAAAAGACCATGTCTTAATCTTTTTTTTCTTCCAAGGCATTTGTATTCTGTAAGCTCAATATGTCTGTATATATTACACATTAAAAATATATACTTCATATAGATTGCCAATACAATAGCCCTAGAATTATCTTCTTGTGATATAATTCTTGCAGAGAGGAGCCAAGTATCTAGTTTGAGGCACACCCTTGGGACCGGCACTCTTGGCACATGCCAGTGTCTTTATCGGGATTGTACTGCAGCTCCCAGGATTCCATTGCTATTTTAATTGACTGTCACTCATCGCACGCGGTCAACAGTATAACCCTCCCATTTTTTTTTCTTTTTTTGAGATTCCTTTAATATCCTCGACAACAAATCAATAAACAAGAGTGCGAACCGTCAGAGAGAGATCTCCATTCATTAAGTGTATCTTTGTCAGTCTGTCTCTTCGCTTCTCTGGGGGCGATAACATAGCAGTAAAACGGTCCCAACAAGATGTTATACGGTGGACAGTTCTGTCTTTAAAACTCCTGCGATGTCGTAAATGGGCAGATGGAAATGGGAACGGAATGGCAGGGATTTTTCGCTTTTTTTTTCCATAGAAGGACCGCTGATTCACAGATAGAAGGATTTCTATGTCTAAAAAGCTTTGGATTGATCCCACGAGTGACTATATGGGCATTTTTAAACAAGTATTAATTGTCTTATGTTTACAGTTCTGTCCTAAAGGCCAGTTCCAGGGCTCTGTGAAGAACTTAAATGTCAATGTTACTCTTCATTTCCTACACACCCTGTTCTATCATTCCAAAAATAGGGATTAATATACTATACTGAACTTAGGCTATGATTGCAATGATTGCTGGGAAGCAAATGAGGTCAGCCACCCACAGTTTTCAGCTAAATAGATTAGAAGAACAACCTTCCAAGTTAATCTGCTTCTTCGTTTGCCAAAGTTTGAGATAATAATGTTGGAAGTATAGCCTCCGTCTGCTCTGTGCCACAAATAAGTGGAATGTCGACCACATACTGAAGGTGAACTACATATTCATCTCTTTATTAACTCAGTTCTACCTTGATCACATCCTAATTCTCCCAAACCTCACACGACAGACAGATCAAAACTTTTGGGCAGGCCCAGCTTGAGTTTGAAAGGACAGGTATCAGTCAAAAAGAGAGACATCAAAGATTAAAGGATGGATGAGGAAGGATCGACATATGGAATGTCAAAGCAGCTTGTCAGCTCCATAATATGGAGATCTAAGGCAGTGGTTTTCAACCTATTTAATACCAGGACCCACTATTTATTCTGCATTTTAGACACAGACCACCATTTGATGTTGAGTTTATCTCCACAATTTAGGAGAACTAGCAAAAATGTTGGTCAAAATAAATAACAATTCTTCTAATTGTGTAGATTCTTGAAAATGAACTAATTCAGATGTTTAAATGTAATTTAACTTGAGAGCGTAAAAGATACCAAATGGACCCCAAAAGGGTCCATTTGGTTTCATTTCACAATCTCAAGAGTTACTGTACAGATCTATAAGGGCTTATTGGGTTACCAACTGTCCATTTAGCTGGGGACCACCTGGAATCCTCTCAGGGACCACTGGTTGAAAACCACTAATCTAAGGGTTTGGGAAGGATGTAGAGTTGCTGGCCGGCTCGATATAATTATGCAGATCTACAGTAGGTGATGATCTAGTCTTGAACATATTATGGCAATCCTGGGTTCAATGAAGTCAGTGCCCGTGACCTTCATATATGGAGACGACCATACTGTATATGGTGTTGTGATGTGTCACACAAGGCATGACGGATTGACGTCCACATACTGTAACAGAGGCATGACGGACAGACTCATGTCATGTCACGTCTTGCAGGCTGCCATAGTAATCTGCAACCTCGAGTCTGGATAATTACAATGATATCACACTACAGTATACTGTACATATAATTCTTATAATTACGGAAATGTCAACCCATTTAGCACAACATCCAAATATGTCATTTGAAATAATGGACACGGAGCACTCAGAGAAAGGAATTAAATACCTTGAGGGCTGCTTCCTGCCTCCCTAATGACAAAGCCGTTATACTATGTTAACCATCGTTCCTGACTCCGTACGGAAAAAGAAAAGGGGAAAAAAAGCCTTCTGTGTGCTCAGCAGTAAGAGCATAATGAACCTGTCCGCAGGCGCCCCGTGTCAGCCTCTCTGACCTACTTTATTCTCCGTAAGGTCTCGCGGTTTCCCCTCAGAAACCCCCAACCACAACAAAGATACCGTTTTGTCTTCATTAGGAACAGAAAATGCCACGGCCCCGTAGTGCAGGGTGCTCTAAATTACAATAGCTGTGTTTACAGTGGAGGGCTTATATGCACCGGCCTTAATTCTGAATCAAGTGTGCAAACAAACAAATTGTGTTTGTGGAAGGAAGAATCATGAAAGTCAACTCAAGCTAATAAAACCCTTTTCTATGAGGGGAATATATAATTCTTCCATCTAACAACGTCTCGCGCTACATGTACGCACAACGCTTTGGGATATATCCACAGTGACGAACATTGGAATAGTAACTAAATACAATTACTTAAGTACTCTACTTGACACTACTTCCTGTACTACATTTGCCTCAGTAAGACAGCTGCCCCCCTTCACAAGGAGGAGCAGTGCACCCAACAATTGTGGGAATTGTAGTCCTTTTTTTTTTTCAAAAACATTGACGTGCAGTAATTAAGTGAGGTATATTTTCACTGTACTTGACAATTTCCATAGCCCAGTGCATTTACTTATACCCCACTATACATTTCAGAGGCAAATATTGTACTTAACTCCAATATACATTTATTTGGGAACTGTAACTAGTTAGTAGTTACACATTTATATTTAGATTAGATTATTATCAGAAAACATGCAGCAACCATTTATTCAGCAGTCTTATATACATATACGTTACATACATACAACAACGATAATGAATGAAAATACCCGATATAAAACTTGAAATGAGACATGCGACATAACTTTACTTTTGGTACTTTTAACTACATTTGGACCTCCAGACTTGTGACAGAGCATTTCTATATTACATTACTGATCTATACTTTAGAGAAGTATTTTTTGCACCATGGGTGAGTCTTATGGGATGTGTCCACACAATCCCCAGTAATATAATTTAATTCTACTCTCAGGGTTAATCTTTTTTTTTTTTTTTTTTTTTTTTTTTTACTGTGCGCTGACACTGTATCCCGCTGCGGGTCCCCACGCACATTAACATTCACAGCGCCGTGCACCTGAGCCCCCTTTAAATCATTAATATATTTCAAATTACATAGGATTACACACCGTGATCAATGATGGAGTTTTAATTACCGCTTAATAACCGCCCATCTGCGTCGTTGGCTGAGGGGGGTGGGTGGCACAGCGTGCATGGTCCGGGGCGACAGAGGCAGCAAGATGTGTGTCCCCCACCCCCCCACCCCTTGTCGCCAAAGTGCAAAATGTTAACCACCGGCTGAAATGCCCATGCAAAAAAAGCAGTGATTTATACTAGCCTATAGTGGCGTCCAAAACAAATGATCTGCAAGCTTGCGACCACCAGCTTGCAGATCGACCATTTTTGGCAGTGTGCAAATTAACCAACGGCGCCTATAAATCAGGCCTTATAGTTTTGCTCACACCCTTGCTGGGAGGCCGGAGGCGAGTTGTTGTATCAATGATGGTTGTGTGTGTGTGTGTGTGTGTGTGTGTGTGTGTGTGTGTGTGTGTGTGTGTGTGTGTGTGTGTGTGTGTGTGTGTGTGTGTGTGTGTGTGTGTGTGTGTGTGTGACCCGTGGACTGCCAGAAAGCTCTAAGCCCTGTTTCCTCCCCCTAGACCCCATGTGAGGTGGCCCAAGGATCAGTCACACCTGCTACCCCGTAACACCTGTCCCCGTGGAGCGACACGCCACTGTGCACACGGCAAACCACCCTGGAAAACCCTCCGATTCCCCGCAGTCCACAAACCCCACACCCCCCACCCCTCCGTTAGAACGCTGCCTGGGAAATATGTCAACAGTTCATACTGTTGTAACAGAACGCAGACGTGCCTGTGTGCATAATGTGCAATAGCTTTCTCTCCTCATGAGCGTGTGTGTGTGTGTGTGTGTGTGTGTGTGTGTGTGTGTGTGTGTGTGTGTGTGTGTGTGTGTGTGTGTGTGTGTGCGCGCGCGCGCACAAACGTGTGCGTGCATGCGTGTTTGGAACAGAATACACAAAAACAAACATTATATTCCGGTGCACACCAGGACACCGGCTGGGGACAGACTGCTACTTATTAACTCAGAATAACACAGTAGTGACTGTTAGTCCAGGAAGGGCCAAATAAACTTGCAACCATGGCAGAAGGCCGCGGCTGATAAGTAAATGAGTCACGGATAATGAGTCCCGACCGATAGTAAGTGTCACGACTGCTGGTTATCAGTTGGCAAACCTGGTGACCGTTTCTGGTCTCGGCAGGCATCCTATCGGTCGGTGGTTAAGGTTAGGTTTTGGCATAATTATGTATTACTGAGTTGGGGTTAGGTTTAGTAGCGACGATTGGACGTGACAACCATTAAGTATTGGTCGCAATGCCAGCCATAGCAGGTCCATCAGGCGCAGTCAATCGGTCGCGGCCGATAGTAAAACGGTCGCCGGGTTTGCCGATCAATAACAACCGGTCGTGATTGTCACTAGTGGTTACGACTAATTTACCATTGGCCTCAGCCATCTGCCGCGATCGCAAAATGATTTCGCCATCTCTCCATAGCTAAAGGAGGCAAATAGTAGTCGTGAGAAAACATCCAGGTCATTTGTACTCATAACAATGTTGCTATCCATGAGCCTCAAGTATATAGCCAATGTACAAGCTCAACAGTCCCATTGAACCCGTATTTTCAGCACAGGACACGATTTAGTAGAAATCAGGCACCCATGAAAGCATAAAGTGCGTGCTCGAGCCCCGGGCGCTCTCTTTCATGGTTTGCCTTTTGCCCGATTTCCCAGACCGCGCCGCAAGCCGTGTCTTCACCAGACCAGATCAATTAGACGCTTGTTCACTTAACAACTGCATGTTTCTCCCTCGATCGAGACCTACTGCTCATTCACCCAAAAAACACCCTGGTCTTTCTTTGATGGATACTCAGTAGTAAGTAACCCCCCTCTACACTTTAGTGGTTTCTCTCCTCTGCCTTTTTTCGTGCCCTTTTCTTCCCCGCCACTCTCTGTTCTTTCTTTCCTCATATTAAGCTCCAGTATAGAATACAGTGACTCCAGGGCCCAGCCATGGAGACAGCAGGGTTGGCTCCAGCGCAGGGAGATGCTGTGCCAGAGGGGGCATGTTGCTTAAACATGTCTTGACGGTTAAGGCCAGATTGGGCTCAATGGGAGGAAAAAAGGGGGAAAAGGGAGAATGCTAGAGCTCTTTGAAAGCATCCACAGTTGTCTGGAGATATAACATAGTCACGGCGTTGCGGGAGCTTGTTATCCCCGGAAACAGCGCCTGTGTGTGTGTGTGTGTGTGTGTGTGTGTGTGTGTGTGTGTGTGTGTGTGTGTGTGTGTGTGTGTGTGTGTGTGTGTGTGTGTGAGACCCCAGTGGGGGCTGGCTGCTACACGCTTCCTTCCCAGACCTTCATGCATTCTTCCGCCTGAATGCGCCGATTTTCTTTCTTTCCGCCCGGACTCCTCCTGGAACCGGGCGGACACGAGCGGCAAAACACGTGCCATGCACCGTACAGAACGTACTCTGGTGCTGGGAAGGAAGAAATAAGGACTTTACACGGGCTGTTAACCAAATTAACGCTGCGCGTCACACAGATTTTCGGCTACGTTAGTTGGAAAAAAGGAGAAAAACCCGGGTGATCGGAAATCAGGGGCCGATCACATATCGCTAGTATCAATAATACTGTATACCCATGTCATGACTTTGGATTGGAAATTGAGATTTGGGATATTGATCGGCCACTTCCGCCATTTGTAAGACAAAGTACATTACTGAGATACTGAGATATGAGGTACTTCTCACACCAACTAAGTCATGTGCATAAAGCAATTCGAGGGTTAAATGTTTTATGGACCCATAATAGTGATCATTGTTGATTATTATTTACATGTAGGTTACATTTTGCCATAATCGGCCACAGCAACGTTCGGAAAAAATATTCAGTTATTCTGTTTTTTTGTCCAAATGTTTTCTATAATCGGTATTTTGCAGAATTTCCCTTTGGGGGCACCCCTAGAATTTATAGGCTATGGTTCAATTTAACATCTATCGATCCGATCAATGCCGGACTAAGACTTCGGTGGAAAAGAATCACATTGCTTTTTGTAAAGTGTATAAAGAGACCGTCTTCTTATATACAATATATTTGTTTTGTGTGGTTTCTTGCTTAATTCTCCCGTGATTATGTTTCTCCATCCCTTCACTACTAATGTGCTCATTTTACATTAAAGCATTTAAACGCCCAAGAATCAATTATGAAAGTATCGCTGAATACATATTTATTAGAGGATAACACTGCGCGATTATGCAAGCTTCCACAAGAGGATCCAAATTATGCAGTAAATGTCACTGTTATGTCACTTATGCAAAGCAATACTTTAGAAACCATAAACGAGCCAAATATTAAATCAAAAGGTTAATACGCGCAAACATTATGCATACCATGAAAGATTTATTTTAAATGCCTCACGCGCTTGAAGAAAACACATTCATCTTACTACTCTGAGACAAATGATGTGATGGGCAAACAAAAAATGGATGATAATCACATTTGATATTCATGCCATTATGTAGGTGGTATAACTGCATGTTAGAGCGCATACAGGCTTGTTTAGAATGTATGTATTCATTCATGCTTCATATTTAAATGACACCATGTAACATGCTTAGAATGTATGTTTTCATATCATATGCATAGATTTCAGCCCGAGAGGCTTCCGACTGTTAAGTTTACAGATTAATGAAATATCGTAGCAACGACACATTATGAAATTCGATGCACATCGTATTCAGAATAATATGAATGAACACACACCCTGCACTATATACACTAACATGACACATTTACTGTATGTAACTATAGCCCCTATCCCAGTGGTTCCCACACTTTTTCATGTCCAGGACCCCCAAATTAGACACTAATTAGCCCACAGACCCACACTAAGATATGACAGGGACCCACAACCTTAAGAGATCTGTTCTAGCAGCATTCTGTTTAAAGGAGCATTCTCTCTATAAATAACAATATTTCAATCAAGTGAAATAACTTTATACCTTTATACCTTTAATTTGTATTTGTAAAATCAATGTTAATTTAACACTGAGGCCCTTTAGGGTCCATTTGGTTCCATTTGTACACACCCAGAGTTCATTTTGGTCCTAACTATCCTCCATAGCTGTGGGGACCCTGTGGAACTCCCTCAGCCTGTGCCATAACCCTCCTCATGGTGATAATAATGTCTTCATTATGCAGTCCATGACAGCTAAATATACCCTGCACTATGTTATGAAGTCGTGAATGCCATTTTGTGTTTCATCGCGGCGCGCAGAAAGGTGATTGACGCTCCAGATATTCCGATGATCTAGCTGGAGATGATTGCGTCCCACAGTGCCGTGATTTGGACAATTCTTTCAGAGATAATTGTCAGTCCGTCGATCACGGAAATGACTGCGAGTGGAGCAGAGAATCTGGGACAGCCTGTGTGTACAGAAGCACGCAGCCGGCAACCAAAACAAAAAAAAAAAAACACGCACACAACACAGACATTTATCCTTTTCGCACCACCTCCGCAGACAACACAATCCCTGTGAAATATGGCTCTAGAGACAAATAAACATACCTGGAGGTCCCGGCTGATATGAGACAGAAAATCACAAGGTGCCGAGGTGATTATTTTTAGACCCGCCATTTCTCTGCCGGGGCCAAACACAGAGGGACTTCTGAGTGATTGCCCATCTAAATAATGCAAAGGGAAGTACCCCAGAGGCCCCAGGAGCAAAATGACTTGGGACGCATGACGGGGGGAACAGCTGATTAGACATTTTACTATGGGGAGGTATTTCCGTGTTCCTCTGCCTCATTGTACCCCAGGTGGTTTCTACGCTTTCACAGAAAACACAAACCTCTTCATCAATAGCAGATTTTTGTCTTTGCCAGGTGCTTGAAAAGTGCCTGGACTACATTTGCATGCACTACCACTGGTGTGACCCGCGATGGCGACCGTGGTGGACACTTTTCCATAATGAGTGCCTTCTATAGGCTGCCTCGAAGCCAAGGGGAGACTTAAGGGTCAAACATACTCAAGGGTGAAGTGAGTTTTGGTGAAGAGTTTTCACTGCGGTGTAGTTTTTTAAGGCTTGACCCTATATCATACATACTCCAGGGTGAAACCTTAAAAACCCTTCACTAAACTCACTTCACCCTGGAGTAGCCTTTACCAATAAAACTTGTAATCTGAGCAGCATAAAAACTGGATTTAGAGGAAAGCCAACCAAAAAAATGTCGGAAAAGAACGAAAATGACCGCTACAAGAATTTGTTCCACCTGGCAGCTCTTTCTCTCAAACAGTTTGCAACGTGAGCTTGGAGATCGGCTTTGCTCTGCAAAGATATTAGGTGTAGAGGCAAAAACTAGACTCTGGTCCAATAAAGAATATAGAGAGGGGTAAAAACATAATAAAACTGCAATAAAATACAGTATACTACAACAATAAACACAACGTGTAACTGAAAAAAAAAAAAAAAACTGTGCACAAAGCGTGATCATAAAATATAGAAATGTTACTGTGAGGAGATGTAAAATGGGCATATCTTTTACCCGGTAGATTTAGTTAAGATTCTGCTATAAAACTAAACTACGATAATGGGAGTTTTGCTCATATAATCCATTCAGGCACAAAAGCATAAAAAAAGACTTTGAAAGAGTGGATCAGAGAGCTTTATCTACACTGACGATAAACAGACTGGAGATGCAACAGCAGCAGTGAAATGAAAGAAAGAAGAGAAAAAAACATCTCTCTGGATCCAAATCTTCATTTATCGGAATAATAAAATATCCCAACGGTTGCTGCAGGGGGAATCAAACAATAGCTCTCATCTGTGATTAAACTAGAGGACTTTTTTTTGCATGCAGATCATTTTCTGATAACTTTTCAAGGAGGAGGAGATTGTAGATACAACAATGTTTTGTCTCTGCCGGGCGCAGCCCAGTGCCATAGCAAGTTTATATTCTGAAACTGGAACCACTCACATATCTTAGTGTTCTAGTGCAGTGGTTTTCAACCAGTGGTCCGGGGACCACCAGTGGTTAAGCAGATGTAACTCCAGATGTAACTGAGTTAAAATAGTCATCATGTGAATTAGCCCAAGTCTACACAACTAGAGAATGTAGATTGCAGATTAAGATTAATGGTAATTTTGATCTGTACGTTTGCTTGTTTTTGTTTTCTCTGAAAACCATCCTGGAATTGTGGACAAAAGCCAAAGAAATAGTTAGTTTTGGGAGTCAGTAGGGCAAAAAATGTCCTCAAATGGTGGTCCATGGCTCAAATACTGAATGAATGGGCCCTGGTATCAGAAACGTTGAAAACCACTGTTCTAGTGGGATATGATGAAGACAGATGAACTACAAACTACATATACTGTACTCTACTGTGTACACCAGAGGTGCAACACCTTTTTGACTTGAGAGCTTCTTTCATAATTACCAGATGGTAAGATCTACCTGCCAAAAATTATATCATACCCTCAAATATCAAATATCGGACATTATTTGGCAGGGTTGTCATGTCTTATCCGAAATGCTACTGACGTTTGTGCACAGCGACACTTTAAAACAGATCACTCTCTACCTTTTGGGCACTGCTGGTGTACACAGTGATATCAGACAAACAGACCATGGAAATGGTCAGCTAAGCTACATTCCCAAAGTGTGGTGTCTATCAGGGCTGAAGTACGGTTGAGGCGGCATCCCTCCGCCGCGGTCTAAAACAATGTACCTTATCCCCTGCTACTAGTAGGAAGGTGGGACAGGACCATTTACTCAAACCTGCGACTATTGCCATTGTGGTTGGATGGATGGATGGATGGATGGATGGATGGATGGATGGATGGATGGATGGATGGATGGATGGATGGATGGATGTCACCTAACCTTAATGTGTCTTCATGACAGCCTAGGCATCATAACAAATCAGTCCACTCCAAATACAGTATGGGTACAAAATAGGGGGATGCCCATAGCATGGCATACTGTATACTGTATACTTTGTCAAAAGCCTTTATTGTGGTGTTGATAGGTGAGATAACACGTCACTCTTGACTCCAACAGAGCTCTGTTGAGAAATATTGTGCTGCCGGACTAGATTTGTTGCAATTTGAAAAGTAGCTCATGCACTAAAGTCCTCTATGCTTTACTTGTCAAAAGCGAAACTAAATATATTCACTTTATACTCCTGACAATCAACCAGCAGCTACACTGAGCACCTCTCTCTCTCTCTGCTGTCTTTGTCGAGGATTATACGGCTGTGCCAAGAGGGGATAAAACGATGTCCATGCAGCCATGGTGGCAGCCATTTTGTTTTTCTGCCTGAGCCTGAGCCGGCTCCCCGGCAGAATGCTGCAGTAAATTCGCTGGCAGGTTCCCGCTGGACACCACCGGAGCCTGCATCACGAGCCCAAAAAACCCAAATGAGGAGTACTGGGCTCAGCCCAGGAGCCAGCTATAGCCTCTCCTCTGGCTGCATGAAGCCTCCATTAATCACAGCCCAATGAGGAAGCTGTGTGCAATAGATGAAAGTTTTCTGGTGGTACAATTCCACTTAACGGCGTTGAGAATATGACAGGCAACTCACTGGGAAAAACAACAACAACACAATTATTGTTTCCATAATGTCACAGCTAGGTCAGTACAATCAACAAGGAGGCAGAAACAAAGGCGGTATAATATCACAGCTTTCAGCAAAAATAAGAATTCCATAAGGGAAAACGTGGAGTCAAGTGAAGACGTCCTTCTCCGCCACATACAATCTGCTCTGACATGACAGAACTGATAGCACAGACACTTCATTACGGAGTACACGGAACACCTACCTGCAAGGTCATCAGCAGCATCAGGCGTGTCACTACAAAGCAACGCGGCAACGCTGATAACGTGGTGTAGCGTTTAGACAACAAGTCGTTTGTCTAAAGTCATCAAACTCATTGCGATTGATTAATGTAGGCCAGTGGACAGAATCAGATAGAGGCGTAAACAAACCTTGTCCAATTTTTGCCTGGCGGTAATTTTCCAGTCCTTGAACAAATAAAATATCCAATATCCCAGCAAACCATTTCCATTTACAATTGCGCTAAACAAAACGGTCCTTCCCTTATATTCCTATTTACCACAGACTTGTGTCATTAATCTCGCTGAAAAGCATGTTTACCCAAGTAAAGCTTTTGCTCTCTTTGTGTTAACGCTGTCCTTAACTGCACCGCTCTCATTGTGATATTGATTCAGTCTGGATTTTCTTCGTAAAAATGCTGTGGGTGATGTGCTCAAAATACACCAAAGTGCTAACCAAATCATTGCTTGAACTTTAAAGCATTCCAGATGTATTTAAAGCTAAAATTCGGAGGGGTTTGCTGAAGTGCCAGAAACCTCTTTGTTGTGGACGATATGTTTCAGCAAATTTATCATGAAATGCTTTTGTTTTTTTAATACTTTGAGGGGAGTTACAAATAGATAAATTAACAGAGAGTGTATTACTGTGTATGGGGTCATGGTTTGGAGTGCTTATCGGAAACGACAAGCGCTTTCCCCAAGGATTAATTTAGTTGAAGTGGGACTGATTCGACCGCAAGGTTTGGGATTCATCACATAGACAGAGACAAAATCCCACAAACATGCTGTAAACTATGGCGTTGCCTGGATAGGTTGATACTGATTCGGTCTGTTGTTCTCCCTTAATCATTAGGCAATGCAATAAACAACATCCTCGTCACCATCGATTAACAAGACAAAGAGTCCAAAAGCTCCGCCAGCAGCCCCTGGAGTCCCAGTTGCTCCTCCTTACACCCAAACGTAATTTGGTCAAAGGGTGGTGCTGGATAGGAATTGGCAATGATGGGCTCACTAATATCAATTGTGGACAGGACAGACATATCCTCCAGGGTGGGGAGCGTGCATGTGTGCTCGGCAACTTCGATGTCAACCCATTCATTCCATTTCAAGATTCATGTAGTGGCCTTTTCGAAACACCTGAAGAACCCGCACAACTATAACATGTACATTATTCAGGAAATTACAAAAGAAAGAAAGAAAAACAAACAAACAAGGACATGCTGCTTCATCAAAGTTTGTGTTTTGCCACATTATACTGTGTATGTATTTCTGTCATGAGTTAGTTAGCAGATTGCTTTAGCAGATTGTTTTTGAGGTTCCACTGGAGTTAAATACATAGTGAGTGACTTCACTCAATTAAAATATAGTTATTTTTCTCTTTTTTGACTATAACCCTTCCTACTATGGAGTGTGGTGACCATATAAGGAGTTCCTCCCTGTCCCCAGTGAGCCTCTAGGCTCAGTTTTAGGGAGAAAAGATTTGGGAGAAAAGCCATTGGTCCCATGAGGATACTAGGGACCTTCCTCAAAACAGAATCTGCGGCTCCAAGTAGATTTTTGAAAATAACACACAGATGTGAAGTGTGTTCAACAGCACTAACATAATGAAACAAAACAAACTAATTAGTTGTGTTGTTTCCTCAGGACACCAAAAGATATTTTGATCCCATCATTACCATTATATTGCACAAACGACACGGTTCAGCATGGCACTATGGCGAGCATGCAGCAAACACCCCATATGCTCTCCCCCGGTCGTATTAATCATTCATATATCGGTGGCACCCATCTCTGCCACAGGAAGGAAGCCTGTCTCTTCTTCCACTGCTCTGCCAGCGGCCTTCTTGCCTGCGTTACATGCAGGGGCGGATCTAGGCATGGGGGGCAATGCCCCCGTCAATCCCCAGTCTGCCCCAACAAACATGATGGCATGCAATACAACCCAAGATATTTCAAATTAAAGTGCTTATATTTAAAATGATTTCAAACACTACTACTGCTATTAACTAACTACAGTAGTGGCACCACTAAACCAACAGCATTTCATCATTGAAAACATAAAACTGAGTCAGACCTTTAGCTTTATGCATGCTGCGTGTCTGTTGCAACTTCAACAACAACTGATGTTATTATTGATGCATACTTCTGGCCTAATAAAAGTCCTTTACGGGCTTCATCGCCCGTGTCGCTCCACGCCACGGGCGATGAAGCAGCACCCATACCATTTTCTCCTGCCTCCCCCCAATTGGGAAATCCTACATCCGCCCCTGGTTACACGAGACAGATGTCTCATTTAGATCCCCAGCTCGTACGCAGGAAGGTGTGCTATACAGTATATTGCACAAGGCCATGATCCGCCGTGCTCTCAAGGCTGCCCAGCGCCCACTGGGTCAAGTGGAACACTGTGACGGTTCCTGCAGACCGCACAATTATCTTCTAACTTTTTTATTCATTGCAGTGGTTTTCATCCTTTTTTCATAACAGAGCCCACTATTTATTCAGAATTTGAGCCACAGACCACCATCTGATGACTTTTCAGCCCCACAGATCCCAAAAACTAAAAGATTTCTTTTGTTTTTGTCCACAATTCCAGGCTGGATTTGGGAGAAAACAAAACAGTCAAACATACAGATCCAAATGACCATTAATCTACATTCTCTGGTTGTGAAGACATGCGGGCTAATTCACATGGTGAATATTTTAACTCTTGAGAGCGTAAAAATGAAACCAAATGGACCCGCAAGGGTCCATTTGGTTTCATTTTTACGCTCTCAAAGAGTTACATCCTGTTAACCAACCTTCCATAATTTAGTCAGGGGACCACCTGGAATCCTCTCAGGGACCACTGGTGGCCCCCGGACCTCCTGTTGAAATCTGCAACAACAAAAAAAATCCACAAAATAACGTAGGGAAATGGCAAGCAGGCTTTGTGTGCACGGGTCGGCCCCAAATCTCCCACAACCCCTCCCTCTCTCCACAGTTATGAAATGCCCTCTGCCTCCCTGATGGAGCGCAACATGGGCCTGGCCTTTTTCCAAAAGGGAGTTGTTTAATATCTGCAGCCATTTTTCACAAAACGCTCTGCGACATAGACTATAGCAGATAGTGATTGATTCCCTGTGCTTTAACATAGTGCCGCTTCCCAACCCCTTTCTCCTCTCAGCATGGCCTCTATGACAAAATGCTGAGAACACGACACGCACACGCACGCACGCACGCACGCACACACACACGCACACGCCACATGCACACACACACACACACACACACACACACACACACACACACACACACACACACACACACACACACGCACACGCACACACACACACACACACACACACACACACACACACACACACACACACACACACACACACACACACACACGCACATGTACACACACATGCACAGTTTCATCAATTGTTTTGACTCAAGTAAAATTAGCAACAAGTTTGCCTATGGGCAAGTTATTTGCTCAGCTACAGGGGACGCTCTCCCCGGAAAATTGTAGCAAGCAACACTACAAGCTACACGGCAAAAGTAGCTTGCTAAGAAAAAAGGGGGGAAAGCTCAGTCAGAAATGCTTTTCAGCATTTCCTTAAACTTGCAGTACAAACTTGGGGGTGTGTGGAAACAAATGAACCCATTTTGACCTGATAACTGATTCTACAAATGTCTTCTAAATCCCAGCAGTATCTAGTGTTATTAACAGTTAATCTGCCATTGCAGTTGACCATTGCAGGTCAATATTACCATTATGAAATAATGGTTACGACCGCTGCCATTGAATTTGATCTACATCAATCTTTGATTATCGCTATTGTTTGATACGATTCCTCCCCCCATTGCACATGCCTATTTCCGGGCCTGGCACATGAGGCCCAATATCTGAGAGCAACAAAAACAAGAGAACATGTGGGGAAACAAAAGAATAAAACCCTCCCTGCATGTGACCGCCGGTGCACCATAACAATGGAGAGACATGAAAGATGAAGCGAAGCACAAAGTAATTAACATTCGGTGGTAATATAAATATCAAAAGGAAAGCTGTCGGAACGGAGGCTGCGTTGACTGGCCTGCATGCTGCGCAAATAAAAGACCATCTTGGCAAACCTAGCAAAGAGGCTTCCCGTTTTGACGTGGGGGACACGCGTGTGCGCTCATGCGTGCATGCGCGCATAACCTGTGCCAGCTGATACCGTCACTCAGTCTTTCAGGGGCGGATCTAGGCATGGGTATGGGAGGGGGGGGGAAGGGGCAATGCCACCCTAAATGCCCCACCAAACATGATGGCATGCAGAACAACCCAAAATATTTCAAATTCAAAGTGCTTACATTTAAAATGATGTGAAACACTACTACTGCTACTACCTACAGCTGTGTCACCACTAAACCAACAGCATTTCATCATTGAAAACAGAAAACTCTCTGAGTCAGACCTTTAGCTTTATGCATGCTGCGTGTCTGTTGCAACTTCAACAACAACTGATGTTATTATTGATGCTTTACTTGGCTAATAAAAGTCCTGTAACTGAAAATGGTATGGGTGCGGCTTCATCGCCCGTGGCGCGAAGCGACACGGGCGATGAAGCCGCCCCCCCCCCCCTACCATTTTCTGCTGCCCCCCCCCTACCATTTTAATTTGCCCCCCAATTGGGAAATGTTACATCCGCCCCTGCAGTCTTTGTTGGCTGGTTAAACTAAAATGTGTCTGCAGCTCTGCGGTGTGGAGTGAAGGAATAATCTAAGAGCCTATAGAGCTGGTCAGCCAGTTATGTCTTCTTTTCATAATGGGGTTGAAAACAATAAAGCCTCGATCTCCTCCTCCTCCTCCTTCCGTCTCTGCAGCTATAGCAGCGTAATGATTCATGGTAGCGGTCCCTGGGACCAGCTGGGACCCGGCCAAATAAATGACACCCCCTCCCAATTAAAATCACAACTTTGTTTAGGCAATTTAAGCCCCAACCAGTGTACTTTACACTGTACGAGAAGTAGATCAAACAGCTAATCCACAAGCTATATGAGCATTGAGATCTGCCTATTAAAAACTTTTTGAAATTCGGGGCAATTTCCATACAGTATACAGTTTAAAGGACCACTTCACCACTTTTCAACCTATCTTCATATAATAGGTCCAGGCTAATATACACAATAAAAAACAAACCAAAATAAATCTACTCAGTCTGTTTCTCACAGGAGGGCTGTGGGCAGTTCAGAAACCCATCTTCCATGTGCATCATCGTTTGGCTTTTTCTTTAACAATAAATTCTGAACTGTCCACAGCCCTCCTGTGAAAAACAGACCCAGTAGAAAAGAAAAATAGTGGTATTTTATCATGTACATTAGTGCGGACCTATTATATCAGTGATTTTCAACCAGTGGTCCTTGAGACAGTTCCAGGTGGCACTCAACCAGATGTCACTCTCTCAAGAGTTAACATGATGATGATGACAGTATTCATCATCTGAAGTAGTAAGTAGCCTTGCCAGGCCATGATGTCAGGAGGCCCGGCTGAGCCATTGAGGCCCATATAGGTCAGGAGCCTATCTCCTGTTTCTGTAGCGTGAGGCAGCTCGATGTACAAGTACACCCCCTGGACATGACGCTAGTATATCGCAGGGACTTACCCCCAATCCATCCCTTGATGCTGAGTGCCAAGCAGGGAGGCATTGGGTCCCATTTTTAGAGTCTTTGGTATGACCCGGCCGGGAATTGAACCCCGACCTCCCAGTCTCAGGGCGGACACTCTAACCACAAGGCCACTGAGCTGGTAATCATCTGAAGTGAAGTCTACATAACTACAGAATGTAGAAGATTAATGGTTATTTTGATCTGTATGTTTGACTGTTTTGTTTCCCAAATCCAACCTGAAATTGCGGACAAAAAGCAAAAGTAATCTTTAGTTTTTGGGTCTGTGGGGCTAAGGAGAAGACTGCAAAAAATGTAGGAGAGACCGCAGCACTCAGGTTTAGTATATCAGCTTTAAAGGTGCACGGCTCGAACTATGCAAAAAATGGAATAAGATGCCAGCACTCTGGAGTTCAGTTCATGGTTTTATTTACCTCAGGAGGCAGGACTAGGGCATGGGCGCGTTTCACCCCTGCAGGGCTTTCTCAACACCTATGAAACAAACAGGAAATGTCTGTGGGGCTAAAATGTCCTATCTGGTGGTCCGCGGCTCAAATTCTGAATGAAATAGTAGGCTCTGGTATCAAATAGTTTGAAAACCACTGTATTATATGAAGATGCGTTGAAAAGTGGTGAAGTGGTCCTTTAATGGAACGTCTGACATGGAGACGGCAGCAGGTTAAACGGTTGAATCCAAGCCAGGGTTTGGGAGAGCGGCCAAAGCAGAAGCGCAGGAAGACAATGGGTGGGAAAATAAATATATAAATAGGATCTGCCACCCCATCTGTCGCTTCACACACACGCACACGCACACGCACACGCACACACACACACACACACACACACACACACACACACACACACACACACACACACACACACACACCTGAGAATAGATCTGACCCAGGCTGAGGTTTGAACTTCACACACTTATGAACACGACGCAACGTTAACGCAAGCAAAACAAAGGATTCTTTCTTCTTTATTAATAAGCGCCGTCTAATCTCCAGTACATCGGCGTCTCCGAGGCCCACAGAGAGCCATCAATCAGTGGATGGAGGTGTGCGTATGGGCATTGTGTTTTTCACCTCGGCCTGCACGCCGCCTCTCCCTCTCTACGGCAATACCACACATACGCTTATGATTGACAGAGCAATTAATTCCTTCTCCATAATCACTGAGTGATGTCATCAGGATGGGACAGAGCAGAAACAAGACGAGACGAGACGCATGTTCCCCTCGGTTGAACTCCCTCCGCTGCCTACGCATACGTACACAGGCAGCAACTGCACCTGCTAGACACCTTGCTAGACTATTTAAAGGGGAACTCCACCCATTTTCAACATTCTACTATGTCATTAATATACCTTAGAGATGTTGTGTGGACATATAAAAAGTTCCCCTCATTCTGTGTCCTAGAAATGGAGGTTTGAAAAAAAAATCATTAAGCTTGACGTCATCAAGTTGAGTTTCGCCAATGTTTTTTCTTTCAGACCCTTTTATCCTGATGATCCCAAATGGACCCTATAGCATGTCCATTTGGTTAACATTTGTACCCCCTCAGGAAAATTTTGAAAATGGATGGATTTCCCCTTTAGAGGCAATATAGGCAGGGGTGCACACAACTATTTTGGTCCAGTACTCAGAGGAGCACCTTGGGATGTTACTCCCAAAATGCTGCGACCTGCATCGCCGGGCCCTGGGACCCGTTTTTCTACTCCGTACAGCCCAATCCATGTACAGTATTACAGTACAGGGCGATAGTTTGGGCGTTGCAATAGTGGCTAGCCTAGTAGTAGTACAACTACCTGCATTCTACAATCATTAAAAATAATAGTAGTATTTTAGACTTTACTTACTAGAATTATTTCATTTTTAAGGCTTTTTTTTTACTGCCCCAGTTGGTCAGTCATGAGCCCCAGCTGTGTGGTGCTCAAAGGAGCTTTCTACCCCTGGATTGACAGCTCATTGTAGGATTTTTGGTGCTCCTGAGCACCGGAGCACCACTTATGTGCACCCCTGAATATAGGCAACTTTTAGTGTGTACAAAATCTGCGTTTGTAAACCGATTTGAATCCAACTCCACCTCACCTCCCCTCTATTGGCTCGTTATGAAACTGCTGGAGACTGCTGCGCTGTGACTGGCTAAAGCGCAGTGCACAGTGTCTTGCTCGGGGACACATCGACACTAACTCTGTGGGAGTGGATTCAAACTGGCAACCGGGTGGTTACCGTCCAGTCATTCTACCCCTGAGCCACCGCCGCCCCCTGTACCATCATACACCTATCACGGATGATGTATTTAGAAAAACAATATGGACACTAAAGAATACAAAATAGTCCACGATGTTAACTCTTTGACAGACATACTCAGTAGGCTGAGTATTTCTGTAGGCTTGTTCCCATTAGGCTCAATAACAATGATACGAATGATATCCAGTATAATACTGCCAGGAAGTTAAAAGACCGGATCACAGAACACATTCACTCACAAAAAAAAAACAAAAAAAACATTGCATGTGCTGTGGTTTACTTACAGAATGCAAAAATAGTCTTTTGATGCTATCCTGCTGCATTGATGTATCGCTTTTAGAACTTGACATGACTTTGAAATTCATTAGAATTAAAAAAAAGAGAGGGAGAGAGATCCAAATTCCCCTCTGCAGCCACTCCAGACGAAGGTCATTATGCCAAGAGAGAAAACCGCCATCATCACCCCTCCCTGCCTGTGTCAGGTAATGGCTTGCGTCTAAGGAGAGAGACACGGGATGAGGAGTCGCAGGCGCCAGGCGCCAGGCACCCCCCACCCCCCACGGTGGGCTGTGCGACTCCCCCGCCATCATACCGCTGATGTGCGCTCCATTTATGCGTTGTGATCACAGCCGCATCACCGCCGAGACAAACCCGTGGCGCGTGAGAGCGTGGGGGGGCGTATGGCGAGTGCCACAGGTGTCGGCGACATGAACGCAGTTTTACGGCGTTTTAAAAACGTATACGCCTGTTTATACTTTGCTGTTCGCACCTCGCAGATTTGCTATTTTAGGAGGCTCTAAAAGGGGTGGGGTTGTTGAATCCCCTGCATCTACACACCAAGCAACACCGAAAAAAAACCGAGGTGCTGTTGAGGTTGCGGGTGTAATTGAGCTGCCATGTATGCTTATCGTCACTGTCAAAACACACCGGGGCAGGTGTGGGCGAACCGGAGCAACCTATAAGAGATGGACGATCCTTTTCCCTTCTTTATGAAAATGAATCGTCTCGGCAGCAGCCGCAGTAAATGACATGCCACATTTGTTTATGGGGCTCAGTGTGAATTGATAGTGGGAAAAGGAGAAAAAAACACACACACACACACACACACACACATACACCCACAAACACGGGGAATAATAAGGGGGCTGAGTGCGGCTGGTGACCCGTGGCGGTCCGGCACTGCATTTGCATTCATTAGCTCAATCAGGGACCTGGTTCCTCCTGCTTTCCATCATAAATGATGAATGAGTGAGTCCATGGATATGACAGCGACGCCGCACACACAGCCATCAACACCACAGACACTTAAAATAAAAAACAAGACGGGGTCTGGTAATGGCATATGGGTTACCTGTGGATCTCTGACTTAATGTGGCCACACGCACATCGGGAGGGGAAAACAAGCAAATCATAACATGCACTAGTGCTAATTATGGGGAAAAAAACAACACAAGACAATAGAGATGATATAAATGTTAGTACGCCATAATTAGCCATAATTTGCGCTATAGCTCTCTGATCTCTCACCCTCTAAAAGGCCTTAATGTAGCCTTTATGTGTAATAATGCAACAGAAAGGTGACTCACAGGCAGTGGACAGCAAGAGCCAGGCGCCATTTTAACACTACGACTGCTTTGTGGCTTAACAAGCATGTTACGCATGCATATGCTTTAAATCAATGGTTTTCAACCACCGGTGGTCCTTGAGAGAGTTCCAGGTGGTCCCCAGCTAAATTATGGAAAGTTGGTTAACCAGGTTGTTGAGAGTTCAAGAGTTAAAATATTCATCATCTGAATTAGCCCAAGTCTACACAACTAGAGAGAATGTAGAAGATTAATGGTCATCTTTGATCTGGCATGTTTGACTGTTTTGTTTCCCAAATCCAGCCTGGAATTGTGGACAAAACCAAAATAAATCTTTAGTTTTGGGTCTGTGGGGCTAAAATGTACAACATCAAATGGTGGTCCGTGGGTCAATTTCTGAATAAATAGTGGGCCCTGGTATCAAAAAGGTTGAAAACCATTGCTTTAAATAAGGATTACCTTTGGATCGCAAAGTAACTTACCGGTAGTTACAGGGGCGGATATAACATTTCCCAATTGGGGAGGCAGAAGAAAATGGTAAGGGGGCAGCTTCATCGGCCGTGTCGCTTCGCGCCACGGGCGATGAAGCCGCACCCATACCATTTTCAGTAGTGTTTCAAATACTTTGAAATATAAGCACTGAAATATCTTGGGTTGTTTTGCATGCCATCATGTTTGGTGGGGCAGACTGGGCATTTAGGGGGGCACTGCCCCCCCCCCCCCCCGCCTATGCCAAGATCCGCCCCTGCTTAGTTACTTAATGCACCGTTGAATTCACGCGACAGGGATGGTTTTTATCTGGCTACTGTAGGTTAAACTGGGACTGGGGAAAAAGGGAAGGAGTAAGAAGGAAGGGGAAGAAAAGGGCCATGGCCTTCGCAAAAAAAAGAAAAACCTCAACAGGGATCATAAATGTTGCAGAGAGGAGTCTAATTGGCATGCTTTGATGTGTCGCTCCGGGGGCTCTTCCACTGCCTCTGTCCTTTCTGTCAAGCTGTCACCCCCCACCTCCCCCTCCCCCTCCCCCTCACATCACCTCCTCCAGTCAGAGAGAAGCTCTGCGTTTCGGGCAAACAGACAGACATGCCAGTGGGGTGACAGCCCGCCTCAATTAAAATGATACCAGCTATGATCACACCGTGGACTCTGTGTCTGTGATATACGGGTTGGAGTGGAATAACGTATTGCATTCTAGGGGAAGAAGAGGAGCAGAACAGAGGCCTTTTCAGTGTACCCTGCCGGGGAACCGGCCGCTACATTCCACACAGGTTACAGCAATTACACTGAGTGAGGGGATCTCATGATTGGATCATCCATGGGGGGATTTGACATGAGAAACGCAGGCAGGAGTGAGTGATTGAGGGTGGCGAGTGAATGTGAATGTGCATTAGGGCATTAACCAAACACGTTTTTTGCTAGTCGAATCGAATACTTTGGTAGTCGAATAATTGTCGACTAGTCTATAGTGATATATTGTTTTTTAGCCAATAAAATGTGTGATTCTGGACTTCCCATTGAAAAAATACAGGCCTATTTCACTCAGTTACATTATGACATGAAAAATGAGCAATCAACCTACAATTACAACCAACAACACAGCACACATCCACAATGCCTGCTGCAGAAAATTGAAAAATATATATCAAAAATTATCATTACCGAATAACGAATAGTGAATTAATAGTCGAATAGTGTTTTGCTAGTCGAATAATCGACTAGTCGAATATTTAGTTAATGCCCTAATGTGCATGTGTGTGTGTGTGTGTGTCTGTGCACGTGCCTCTGTGCACCCGTCAGGTAGGTAGATTGTGTTGTATTTCTCTATTCTTGTGTGTGTGGGAGGAGGGAACTTGAGAAAGTAATATGTAACATATTACCCTTTGATTTATATTACCCTTTGAAGCAATATAATGAATTCTTTCTAAGGGGTCATAAGTTATTAAGATAAGATATTACTCTTCTAAATAACAGCATAGCCCAACACTGGTCACCACACGACACATCGCATATGGAAGTTTAGAATGTCTACTTTAACAATAAAAAGTGAGTCTCTCAGATGTTTCGTTGTGGAATTATTAGCAGTTGAAAACAGAACGGTGTCACAAAACAGAGGCAGCTCAGCTCCACAATGCTGGGGAAAAACCGTAACGGTTCATTTCACTCCCCTTACGGGTCCATTTAGCTCCAAACAACCAATCATTCAGCCCCAGGTAATCACCTCAAGGACTACTGGGTTGGCTCCACAATACATTGAGAGCCACTGTCCAATAGCAGCAGGTCCCTGCAGGAACCGACCAATGACAGAACAGCGTTGCCAGGGCCACGCTGGGACCTCAGCCTCATTGACTCGCTTACAGCCTGATCAATACTCTTAATACTGAACTACTGTACATAATGACACTAAGCCTGAGCCCAAAACACAAAAGGAGAGACATGGTCGCAGGTGCCAAAAAACACGGCGGAAGAAAATCAATCTCTGAGCTTTCACTCAACACACCACAATTCCTAATCGGAAATGCCAGATTTAAAGCTGCGATCCGGAATTTTATAATATGGAGGATATAACCTTATCTTTTGATACACCTGACCAATGTGCTGACTGAGTTTACAGTATGTTGATACACCTGCAGTGTCGTTGGAGGTGCTCTTGTTGATTTTGTGAAATAGTTGACCAAAACTGTGCTACTAATATTTGCACTGAAGAAAACAAAATAAATACATAGCTATGGTGGACTAAAACCATGAAAAGATACAATTATGCCAACAAATTAAATTGACTTAAATGTTTCGAAGGGACTGTAGTGGAGACAGTAGAGATCCAGTAAAGACAATTGTTTTATGCTTGGCTGCATGATGAAAATAGCGGGTCTACAAGCTCAACAACGCCATTATGGCTGAAAATAAGCCAATATTTATTTACCATAAATCCTGCAAAAAAATATGTTTTAGTCAACTAAATCAACTGTAGTCTAGTAAAACATTGTGGCAGTTCGACCACAATTGCACTAATCAAAATACTGTGATATGGGGAATCTATACTAACACTGAAATAAGTTTAATTTCAAAGACCAAATAAAATCTAAATGTGCTGGTGATCCCCAGGTAATGATAGAAGGTTGGTTACCAAATGATCTTTAACTCGAGTGTTATGTGTCCACCTGGTTTCATTTCATCCTTACAAGAATACAATTGTTGTTGAACTTGAGCATTCCTTCTACACAATATAATAAAATGAATTGTTATTTCAACCATGGCCTGTTATCTCTCTTATGGTACCACATCAAAATCATATCCAACAACTACAAAATCCTTCAATTTTGGGTGAGCAAGACTAAATGTCCTCAGAATGTGTTTTGTTCTTGTTTACTGTAAATGGCTCTGGATTTAGAGTAGCTGCTGAATCCTTAAAGTTGTAAATGCCAACTAAATAATGGGCCTTGATATGAAATGGGTTGAAAATCAACTGCTCGAGTCTAGTGCACTTGCAAAAGAATAAGACATGGCTCAGCGGTAATAACATATTATTCTTCTTGCCGCGGCACTCTTGAGCCGATACGGTATAAACCTCTAGACACTCTCTAGTTCTACCATGCAGAGTGCAACAAATAATTGTAGTATTTTCCACACAATGCTGCACTTCTCCCATTGAAAATGCTAATAAGCTAGCTGGCCTTTGAAGGACCAAATTTGCATTACAAACATTGTTCCAGCACTCGGGGACAAAAAAAGTGGTGAGAGGGGCTGTGAAATATATACTCCTTCTGTTCTCTATAGTCTCTGTCACAATCAGTCGGTTGGAATGTGAACCTTGTTGCAAATCCACACGGATGCATCGAAGCTATAGAAATATGGCATTCCTGTCAGCGCCCTCCACCTTTTCAGTGAGTGTCACATTCCACAGACTGGTCTCTGATCATGAAGAAGACAGATCTCTCTCTGGGAATACGTTCCACCTCTGGTTTCTACAAAAGATTCCCGTGTAATCCCCAAAGAGCACATAGTAGAGTCATCCATATACTGTACTTTCCAAAGGTAACGTTTTCTGTATAGGCTTTGTTGTGGAGCATGCAAGGGGGTGGCCTGAATACCCAGAGGAGCTCAGAAGATACCACCGGAACCACCGTGAAGTTCAGATAGATCATCAATATGTGACTACATTGTTAGTAGTGACACACTGCGAACACGACAGGCCGGGATAAAGCAGTAGAAGATCTCAATTAATTCAAACTATTGTCTAACTAGGCTATCTGAAAGCCCAAGGGAAGTTAGGACTTTATCGTCAGGCTATGCAGGATGCATTTCAATATGTATATGCTGTGGCTTCCCCACGGCGATTTTGATGTCGCGGCACACATTCACACAGCAACCAAGAGGCGGCGAAAAAGAAAATTGCTGGATTTGTGCCACACTGCCTTGTCTGCGGAGCGCATAAGCAGGTATACACTCTCTGCTGCTGTGATCATAAAGAACATTACTTGTAAAACATTGAGCTCCACTTAATGAGATGGAGATGGGAGTTTAGAGTCACTCCAGGTTCATAAAGAAACTAAATAACTTTCTGCCTATTATGAAACCATCATAACGGTTAGTGCCTTGTACTACACTAGCTTAAATATTGCCATGACTGGGTAAAGTGAACTGAAGTTCAGTAGCTTAGTCTAATCCATTCAAATTACTCAACCCTGAATAGAACAGCTCCGTATTGCAGAAATGCATACAAAAAAATGTATAGACCCGTAGCTGCATCACATGGTAAATAATGGAGATCACGGGTTATGTTAAATGCCTGTGTTTTTGGTATAGGCCTATTTACTAATTCATGTTTAGAGCCGTGCGAGGTCTATTTTCTCTTTAACCGCCATCTGTTGTTCGGTCACTGTGGAAAACAGATTTTACAGACACACGAGCGCGGGGAGGAAAAAAATAAACCATCCCTCTTGCACTTCTCAAGTTCTGTTCCAATCAGAGAGGAAGACATAACAGATCTAAGGTAGCACGCGGAGGGGGCTGCAGCCGGGGTCAATTCTGAACATCTGTCGCAGCCATGCAGGCGAGCAGACCGAAAGTTATACCGGCATTTTCCCCTTTTAGCATCTGCGCCCGGAGGAGTCCTGCACCAAGACTCCCATTATGATCATTACAATCAAGAAAACTGGTCTGGTGAATACCTCCTGAAAATGATTGACCCGCTTGCGAAGACTATACTGGTCAGCGAGTCTCCGGTTCATTTCCTGGACGCTCGTATACCATTTACTTAAAGTTACGACCCTACTGTATCTCTATGATACGGGTTCACAAACTTTTCCATGCCAAGGAGGACACAGGGGCAGATCTAGGCATGGGGGGCAATGCCCCCCTAAATTCCCAGACTGCTCCACCAAACATGATGGCATGCAAAACAACTGATGTTGTATAAGGGGTCATAAGTAAATAATATTGCCTAAAGTAATATTGCCCAACACTGGTGGTGATCTACCTGAACTGAAACCTCACCCACAGCTTTAATTGTAGGATGAATACATTTTTTTTTCATTGGCATGTTGGACTGGGAAGCTTCAGCCCAAGGAAGAAAGCCTAAATAGAAAGGAAAGACATCACCACATATAAAAACCACACCAAGGGGCCAATTAAGTACCATCGCCTCTTAAACAAAATTGGAAAAAAATAAATAAAACACAGCCGCAATCCCCACAGCACTCCCTCTTTGAAAGCAACACAGGAGAACACTCATTGAGCCACGCAAGGAGCTGTTGAGATCTATTTGGACACTAAACAGTTCACCATAGACGGCCTCCTCTGAGGTACTTGCACCGAGGACCTTCTCATGCATTGGTAATTCGGTGGTTCTTCAATGATTCAGCGGGCGGTGTGAGAACTTGCCTTCTCAGAGCCTTTCTTTTTTAAAAATTCAGCAAACTAGAGAGTACAGGTTCAGAGATGCATGCAGAACACACCCGCGTGCACACATATACACACACACACAGACACACACGCGCTTCAACTCTTTAACCTCTACGACCTGATCTTCCTGGAAATAGCCGTCGGGGTCTCAAGTCATTAAGGCGATTTGGAATAAAACATTCGACTGGGTGCGACGGGAGCCAGCCGTCTATACTAGTGCTCTGAGTGTATGTACAACGTATCACCCCCCCCCCCCCCCATCCACTACTGTGGAGTGCATGATGAAAGTGGAGGATTGTGATCAGGGCCGGATGTAACATTTCCCATTGGGAGGGGCAGACGAAAATGGCATGAGGGCAGCAATTAAGCCGCCCCCATACCATTTTCAGTTAAATTCTTTACAAGATTTATATCTTGTACAGGACTTATAGGCAAACAAGCACCGATAATAACATCAGTTGTTGTTGATGTTGCAACAGACACGCAGCATGAATAAAGCTATAGGTCTGACTCGGAGAGGTCTCTGTTTTGAATGATGAAATGGTTTTGGTTTAGTGGTGCCACAATTCTAGTTAGTTACGAGCAGTAGTAGTGTTTGAAGTCTTTTTATATATATAAGCACTATAATATGAAAAGTCTTTGAAATTTGGATGGTTTGCATGCCATCATGTTTGGTGGGACAGTCAGAGTGTTTAGGGGGGCATTGACCCCCCCCCCCCAATGCCTTTGCCTAGATCCGGCCCTGATCTTGATATATATCGTGTTTCCACATCATGGCACACAAAACAATTGTGATTTGATAACGCCAGTGGTTTTTCCAGTGACAATCTCTTAGACCAGAAGCGATCGTCTTATGTCAGGGTATATTGGACAATGTTTACTTTACTCGAGTTTGAGCAGCACTAGTAGCAAGATGGAAGCCTCCATGGTGACTGCACTGAGCCGTGGAATACATGTGCACGATGGGCATGATATGCAAACAGCTGACGATCAACGGCAATAAGCATAGTTGTTTGATATAATTGAATTGATGGCGATCACAGGCAATGCCGTTTTTTGTGTTAAGCATTTTTTTAAATATTTTATCCCACGATTTTGTAACCCATTTTTTCACCCAGTGCCAATTCCTAATGTGATCCTGGGCTCTACACATCCTCCGCCAACCTGGGGAGGCAGCGGCTGGCCAGGGGGAGGTAGTTCAGTGCCCAGGAGTTTTTGAAATTTTTGATCGCATTTTTATTTTCTTTTAGAGCTTTATCCCACAACGTTTTGTAACAGATCCTTCACCCAATGTCAATTATTCAATGTAATCCTTGGCCTCACTCCTTCTCCTGACCTGGGGCCAGGGACATCTAGGCATGGGCGGCAGCGGGGAGGGCATCATGTTTGCCCACCAAACATGACGGCATGCAAAACAACCCAAATTTCAAATATATTTAAAGTGCTTATATTTAAAATGAGATTTGAAACACTACTACTGCTACTAACTAACTACAGCTGTGACGCCACTAAACCAACAGCATTTCATCATTGAACTCTCTGAGTCAGACCTTTAGCTTTATGCATGCTGTGTGTCTGTTGCAACTTCAACAAGAACTGATATTATTATTGATGCTTATACTTGCCTAATAAAAGTCCTGTAAGTCACGCCACAGGTGATGAAGCCGCCTCCATTCCATTTTCTCCTGCCCCCCCAAATGGGAAATGTTACATCCGCTCCTGCCTGGGGCTGAGACAATTGACTGAGCAATGAATTTTGCTGTCCAAATCAGGAAAAAAAAGGTGAAAGCCAAGTGACCTCACTCATGCCGGAATGCAACTCCTCCAATGTCTCTTCATGTCCAATGACTTTACCGGCCAATCACAGCACGGCTTTACCAGGGATTTTTTTCCCCAGGAAATCATGCCTTCGATTTCGACGCAGCACCCCAGAGAAGGGAAGAGGCGTTCTTACTTTTAATGTCTATGCTTTCGCCAACCCCACCTAGGGAGAAGCAATGTTGTTTTCAACAAGCTGAATATAACTAAAATGACTGTCAGTAGCTCTTGTCAAGACTAAGACCAACTCTGGCAAAATAACAAATTGACATGTCTAGATTCCACATTCTATGGCAGTGGTTTTCAAACAGTGGTCCGGGGACCACCAGAGGTCCTTGAGAGAGTTCCAGGCGGTCTACAGGTAAATTATGGAAAGTTGATTAACCAGATGTAACTCTTTGAGAGCGTAAACGTGAAACCCAATGGACCCTTGCGGGTCCATTGGGTTTCACGTTGACACTCTCAAGAGTTAAAATATTAGCCTACACAACTACAGTGTAGAAGATTAATGGTCATATTTGATGTAGTTTTGCCTGATTTGTTTCCCAAATCCAGCCATGAAATTTGTGGACAAAAACAAAAAGGAATCTTTAGTTTTAGTGTCTTTGGGGCTAAAATGTCATGTCAAATGGTGGTCCGTGACTCAAATGCTGAATAAATGGTGGTCCCTGGTTGAAAACCAGTGTTTTATGGCAAGGAGGAGACATCACTTCACCACCACACATCAAGATCATTGGCTTCTTCATATGCTATCTTAGAAAACGTAGAAAACACTGCTTAAAAACAAAGAGATATAATGAATGCCACACGCTAAATCTAAAACGTCCACTTTTGGTGATTCACTTGACCTTGTTTTCTAAATAGGATAAAGCCTAATGCCATTTAACAAGCCAGCCAGTGGTGCACCCCCCCCACCCCCCACCCGTAATGGGATTGCGGCAACAGTTGTGTGTTTGTGTGTATTTTCCATTAATGGGGTTGGAACGGGTCAGATTCTTCAGGGACTCCCTCATTCCACACGGGGGACCATACCGTCCGTGTCCTCCTCCTCCTCTCCGGGGGAGTTAACTCATTCAGCGCGATCGGATTTTCTTTGTTTTCTTTCCACTGCCGCGGCTCAAACCAGTTCGATCGGTAAAAAAGCCCTTATTTTGAAGCTCAGATCTCCTAAACAGGATGTGCTGTTTCTGTTATGCTGTGTCTGTTGTCTTGCCTAATCGATCATCTGGCGATGTACCCAAAAACATCCGGGTCACAAGTCAGGAAGAGCTGTGTAGCCCTGGCTGCTTAACCCATGCGCCAGCGACATTGAGGGGGCAAACCGGAGGAGAGCCGTTTGAATGCATTGGGCTGAATGCATGTCAATGGGAAGGGAAAAAAAAAAGTTGTCCCCAATTCTGTCCCAAATGAAAGTCAGCAACGGGATGATCATCAGACGATGCGCACGGACTAATAGTTGGATTAAAGAATGAAATCTACATCTCGTCGTGATACGAGCCGTCCGCGTGACCGGCGGGGGGGTCTCCACGGGATGTCCACGAGCAGCTCGAGAACGGCGCTTTAAGAGTTAACGAAATAGATTAGGGGGAAGAAAATGACAACATTTTTGCGTACGCCCGCGATAAAAATGAGGGGAAGCGGTGCGCCAATTAATCAGCCACTTGTTTACCGTACATTCGCAGCCTTGCTAACGTAGTTCATTAGTCTGCCGAACGCTGTGCTCTCTGGCGCTAGGAGACGACCGGCGGGAGAGGGAAAGAGAGATCCGTCTAACACGCGGCGGGGTGACATCCACCAGATTTACGAGCCCATTGTGCGCTGCCGCCGCGTTCCCCGTCCCCGTCTCCATGAGACAATAAACGCTTCATTATCATTTTAAATTGCTCCCTTTTGTTTCCGGTAAAACAAAAACAGCCAGTGAGAAAAATAACATAATTGCAAAGTAAAGTGCGTATACGGAAGTCCTCAGCGCGGCCCCCCCGTCCCAATCTACTGTCAGCGAGAGAGACACAATAATAGTAATAATAGTAATGATAATAACGCCTGCGATTTTTCATGGACGGCTTAGAGGAAGAGAACGAGAGCTCCGACTGAGACGCGGCGTGTGTGATTGATCTCATGCCGTACAGTCAAACAATCCCCTATTTCTGTCGCGCCTCGCGCAGCACATCTCTATATGGGTTATGCTGCACATCACGGTGAATAATCGACGCGCGCGCTGCATCATGAACGCTAAGGATCGAAGCGAACGAATGAATGAATTATCCCCTTCCTGTTTGCACAAAGACGGCATGAGCAAAAGAAATCGAATGATATACGAATCGAATATAAAACCTCATACAGTAAACAGTTCTCCAGGAAACCAAGTAAATGAATCAATAGTGAAATGAATAGCACAGGGCAGGAATAGATGCACCGCCTGGCCTTGAGACCAGCAGCACACGGCAAAATTGCCTTGTGTTGATTTATCCATTTGTAACACTGATGGTGTACTAAGCCTATCCAAATGGACCAATTGCCGGCCTCAGCCCATGTACAGTACAAGCGCAAGATCTTCCACAAATATGCAAGGATGCGCCATTGACGTAATGGTCAGAAAAAATGTGGCCTCTTGTACGGAACGCCCGTAAGGTTCCAATGCTGTGGTGTGGACGCGAAAGCTACATGGATTGTGGCTTTAATGCGGCATACAGGAGAAAAGGGTTTGTTTCTTGTCATCAGGCATCGCTGAGTGTTTTCCACAGCCCATTTCCTCACTGTAGTCGCCTGCACAGCATAAAGTAGCAGCACACAAGATGTGAATTATCAACAATAGAGATGTTAAAGAAAGGCCAGAGGCGGGAGTGAGGACAGCCAGAGAGGCTGTTGCAAGACACTCTCAGACGGGCATCGGTTAAGGCAGACGTCTCCTGGATCAGCGATCAAGGTCTGCTCCGGGTCTGTTCAAGAGGGTCGCGACAACGCAGGTGGAATAAAAAAAAGCGATATTATCCAGGTCTAGTCAGTCGCTGGCATTTGCATGACATGAGAGTGACATTTTTTACGCATGTAAATACGCTTGTGCCGTCGCCCGTCGACTTCTGTGTGTGCAGAAAGAGAAAAACGCTGCTCTCATTGAAAATGAATTACTACAGTAGACATGTTAAGCGCTACTTCTGACGGCCCATCAATAGTCTAATCCCTCGCCTTAACCCCTCCCATATTATGCAACAACAGCTAAGGTGAAAACTTGGGGCATTTAATGAACTGGTGGGTGTCACCGCAAAAAAAAAAAAGAAAAAACACCATGTCATACATTTCTGTACATTTAAAAAATCTTCCTCCTAATGCAATGATCATGTTTTTTTTTCTTGGAGGAGGGGGCACGGCACTCCATCTTTTATTTTAAGCCCAATTTACGCTTAATTGCATGACTGGACCGACAGTGTTTGTTGCACGCTGAAATTGTCAGATGCACCAGAGCTTGTATAGACCTCCGATTTATGGAGGCCGGCGCAGGCAGGCAACAAGGTTGTCGCCCGTTTCGGTTTGTGTCAAAGAACAAGGATATTTCCCTGAAGACTAAAGAAAAGGTTGGACGCGCGGGCTAAGGTTGGCTGTTAAATAATGAATGTTTTCGGTCTGGAGGTGATTGGGATCACTTCCTCGCCATGCTGGGGGCGGGGCAGGGGATTAGCCACTGTTGCTCCTGACAGATGGACGCCTTATGCTCTGTTGCAACACACAGACCAGAGGACCAGTCGGGATGTCACCTCATTACACACTGCAGGCGCCGATTTTCTGTCTTTACCCTCGTTGTTGCTATGTCAGTATTATTGCCGACAGACAGTCAGTCAGTCAGTTACGGTGTGGCAGTGGCTCAGGGGTAGAGTGGCCAGATGACAGCCAAATCGTTCCCAGTTCAAACCCAAGAGCTCCTCCAAGAGTTAGTGTCCAAGTGCCAAGACACTGAACCCTTAATTGCACCCAGATTGCAGTTTTTCCTTGAATGGCTTCCATTGCCGTCAGTGTACTGTGTGAGGGTGAATCTTTGGATAAAAAAGTGCTATATAAATGCACCATTTACCATTTTATATGTCTGTATAAGTGTCCCATTTAGTGATGCCATTTGCTGGCCTCAGCATTTCACACTTGGAGTTATTCTCGCGCTCAAGGGCTTTAACCCCAAGAAGATTCAATAAAAAGTGACTAAATAGAGTGACAAAATTCCTTGTTTGTAAATGGAATGGCAAAAACTTAATTTGAGATAACGGCTCCGGAGACAATTTTGTGGGTCCCGGGCATAAACATAGAACTCATTATATGGTGTTGGCTTTTCCCTTTTAAATGCATTATTTACTCTCCACTAAACACTTACAGAATTGTCTGATTTGAGAAGGGAGCAATTTGTTCAATTTTGCTATGTGATGAATACTTCATTCAGCGAGGAAAAGCACAGTTGAACTTCTGAAATACCCTTGGCAGTTGGATTCCACAAATGGCACATATAACTAAATCTTAGCCTGCCAAGAAGTAGATTCCCAGTGAAGCGAAGGGGCTTTTGAATAGGACACACAAGACAGAGGAATATGTCCAAATGTCATGCAGCAAAATACACTTTCATCTCTCAACAATGTTGATAAGAAATAGATTTCCGTTTCTCCATCCTCCCACTCGTCTTCTTAAAGTTAAGAATGTTGTTTAATGTTTACTAAAGGTCTTTCAACAGAGAAAGGATTGATTCACGGAAGCCAGAAGCCAGCGTTCTGGTCACGTGAGTGGTCACATATGTCAAAACAACAGACTGCTCCGCTCAAGAACAAACCTCCTTGTGCGGGCGACCGTAGCCTACACAACTGCAGATAAATAAAAACAGCCTTGTTATGTACTATTTCTGTCAATCATTATTAATTGTTTATTAATGTAATAAGCAGGATAACACGCTTCGAATCGACTTGTCGGGTGTTATCCCTATAAGACCCTATATCCACGTGTATCTCTGAAAGTGTAACAACTATGCTTATGTGTGTAATGTGTAACTAAACATTACAATATAACAATACGTTTGTCATTAGAGCCTCTGCACACAGAAACATCACCGCAGTCCTTAGACCATCGCAATGTGTTACTGTAAAGTTTTTGTTTTCTATCAGTGTACTCTAAAGCGGATTTTAAGCACCCATCAAATTGGCTATAGCACTCATAACCACCCAAAAAATAACTACTAACTAAAATTTTAAAATAAATGTAGCAGAGTGAAAGTAGAATATTCCTAGAAGGGTGAAATCCACAAGAAACTACAGAACACATTGCAGGTCGCAAGTCCACTAGCGACCAGGTCGCAAGTCCAAGAGCGACCAGGTCGCTAGTACCAGGTCGCAAGCGGCCGAGCACTGCTCTGTGCTCAGGGTTACAGTTAGGCTTAGTAATTTGGCACTGCTCCATGCTTAGTTATGTTTAGGGCTTGAGATAACAGTATGTTTAGTGTTAGGGTTAGATATAGGCTCAGTAATTCGGTACCGCTTCGTGTTTGCAGTCATGTTTAGGGCTTAGTGTTGGAGAGGCTTATGTTTAGTCACAGGGTCTCCCCCAACCTCTAAACTAGTCTTGCCCATAAGCAAGTTGCTCACAAGTCGCGATCACAAGCACCTATAGCCACAACCGCGACCAGTAAAGTAGTCGCGATTAGTAAGGAACTGGTCACGACCACGTTGAGACAGAAAAACTGACAATGGGTTTATGATGGGTTTCTGAACTGTCCACAGCCCTCCTGTAAGACACAGGCTGAATAGGAACATTATTTTTTATCACAAACAACCAATTCAAGTATATGAAGATATGTGGTCCCTAAGTAAACACACTTAAGTTACCTTCCACCAAAGTTTCTCATTTGGAACCAGCAGCAGTTTATACCGAAACACCTTCCTGTTTGTGTTCCCATCAAACTGCCGGAATCAAGTGTGCACCTTCATACTGTATAGACTGCAAACAACAACAACACCAGATGATTGAAGGTCGGGTTTCCAGTCTGACACAGCAGCTGCTTGGGCCTGCAGCTCTCTTTACAGATTTGTTTAGCACATACCTCAGTTGTTTTCAAACAGTGGTTCGCACAGGGAATCAACAGCGGCCCTTGAGGGGCTTCCAGGTGGTTCCCAAGTTAACGATTGACCGGATGGACCATCATAGATCTAGAATAAACTCTTGAGAGCGTAAAATGACACCAAATGGACCCACACAGGTCCATTTTATAGCATTTCTGGCTGATTGCTGACTCTTCCTAATATTATAATTGAAAAGAATTGGAATCAGTATCTGACTAGACAGATTGTGTGTGTTGTTGTACTAATTAATATTACTCGATTCCATGTACTGGTAATATGTAATGTAAGATTACTTAACTAAAGAGTAAAAAGTAATATAATTATTATTGTCCAACACTGCTCAAGAGTTAAATTATTGTTAAACACCAGCACTACTTCAATTACATGAAGTCCATGCAATGGAATAGAATGTCAAAACAATTGTGATTTCAATGTTTGCCCTCTTATCTCTCTTAGGGTGTAGCCTATCACAATCTCATCTGACAACTACATTCCCCCCAGTTTTGGGCGTGCAAGTAAAGCCTAAATGTCCTCAAATGGCGGTGCGTGGCTCAAATGCCAAATAAAATAACAGGGCCTTGACTTGACATGGGTGGAAAACCACCTACAAACCTCGTTTAGTCACACACAAACACACACAAGGAAAAAAAAATCACATCTACATCATCCACATGGACGCTATGCGCACGCAGGTACAAGGAAAGCAGATGTCGATAACGCCGTCTTTTAATATTGCTACAGTATATTTAAAGGGACATTTCCATAAACTGGATACGGCCAATTTAGGTGGCACGTCAAGCCGCAATGCCGCCTATAGCTGCACGAACGGGGGCTATAACCGAGTATAACCCCCGATGTGATAGACAGCCCGACTGATGGGGGTAATTGTATTACAACTAAGAGAGTGGATGCAGTTGTTAAGACTTGCCTCTCTCTCTCTCTGGCACAATAACATCTCCTGTGGTGTAGAGACATGCCCCCGAGGGCTGGAGCTCCAGTGAAAAGTAACAGGGAGGACTTTGGAGCCGCTCTCGTGTTATTAGTATAAATGGGACACATCTCAGGTGCAGGTAGGATGCATTAACGGACGAAGAGGAGGTCTGAGCTGCCAGCGGTATCTGATCCTTGTGATTGTGCTCTCAGTGTGTATACGGGGCTGTAATCTGAGACCAGGCCGTGTTTATTGTTATCACCATGGCTTGTTTGTGGGCGTGATGGCCAGATAGATCGCTGCAAACAAAACCATTCGTTATACGGCGGCCTTGGTAGAGCATCACGACACGTCTTGCACAGTACTCTTCTGCAGACACCGTACCATGCGCGCGCGCACGCGCACGCACACACACACACACACACACACACACACACACACACACACACACACACACACACACACACACACACACACACACACACACACACACACACACACACACACACACACACACACACACAGAGATGAAAAAGAAATGCATCTCCCATCTGTCTTTCATGAAAAAGTATAAGGAAGGACACAGAAAAAAATATATATACACACGCCGGTATATATTATTCGTATGCACTTGTACAAAAGACCAATGCCCAACCATACACACACACACACACACACACACACACACACACACACACACACACACACACACACACACACACACACACACACACACACACACACACACACACACACACACACACACACACACACTACATGTGCACTGGACTACAGTGACTGCTACATTTTAAGTATTCTCTCACATTCTGCTATCTCACAGACCTCGCAGCATGTCCGCCCGACGACAAGAGAGAGAGAGACTATTAAATTCTTTATCATTATACATTAAAATAAAATAATAAAAAAAAATATTGTGTTCTGGTACAAAGCTGTAAAAGTTTAGTTCCACCTCAGCACATCTTATCTTGCGTTCCGTTTTAACTTTTCATGGATCACAGCGACAGGATTAGGACAAATTCTATTTCAAGTCCCCGCCAGCAGCAGCAGCCCACTCCCACCCCATCATACAGGCCTGGCAGGGCCGTGTCACTGCAGAGCAGGGGTGTCAAACTCAGATACAGAGTGGGCCAACATTTAAAACTGAACAAAGCCGCGGGCCAAGTTTGAACCAACTAACCTTTTAAAGGGGAATTCCACCCATTTTCAAAATGGGTCTGAAAGAAAAATCATTAACATGGTGAAATACATCTTGGTGATGTCATCAGATGTATTTCACCATGTTAATGATTTTTTCAGACCTCCATTTTTTAGGAAATGCAGAATTGGGGGAACTTTTGTCCCCAATCATGCCCACACAACATCTCTAAGGTATATTAATGACATATTAAAATGTTGAAAATGGGTGGTCTTCCCCTTTAATTTGATAATGTCTCAAGGGCCAAATGAAATTACACAGTGGGCCAAATTTGGCCCGCGGGCCATAGTTTGACACCCATGCTGTAGAGCCCACATGGACACCTGCTGCACACGTCACGCCTGCACCCGGAGCCAGGAGGAGCCACGACACAGGAAATAACGACATTTGATTTCACCACTGGAAGAAAAAGCTGTCGCTCAATGTTAATAGTATTTGTAGTAGATAACGGTAGCACAATATGAATGGCCAGAAAATAGTACATACTGTACATACAGTACATACTGTATGTAATAACTCCAGTGATTAGTTGCCGATCCGATTAATCGACTGCAAAATTACAAGGTAGTTGAGGTAGATAACAAATTAAATTATAGATTAAATTACAATTAATCGATTAATCGTTGCAGCCTTAGTTTGACTGGATTGGCCGAATTCCTATATTGCCCATAATGCTCTCCTTGTGGAAAGGGGGAGGATGTGCAGTGGATGCATTTGATTTGTAATCTAGGAAGGACGTGAGACCACATTTTCGCGACAACTGTTTCTCACAAACATGGAGTATATCTAACATTATTACACAGTGTTTTCTAGCAAAATGGGTGAAGTGGCCCTTTAGTGCCCCCTCCCCGCCCACACACACACACACTCAATCCTGATTGGAGGAAGGCCCCTCTCATCATGATTGTTTTTTTGGACCACAGGGGCTCACTGAGGGAGGAACTACTCTATCACGGAGGATAACAGGATATACACTGTATACCATTACCCTCCTCAAAATGACGCGCTGAAAGGTTTATATTAAGGTATATATTTCTTCAAGCACGTATGCAAGAGCATTACATGACTGTATTGGGGTGTGGGAGTCATATACACTACATCTCAACTGGATGCACAGACCTTACATTACACAGAAATTAAAAATGTGTGGTTAAAAAAAAGAAGAAAAGAAAGAGAGAAATAGAAATTACCATGAAAATCCATCCATAAAGTCTTGCCCGGGGTACGGTGGGTGGGCGACGCTGATAATTATGGGGATGAGCTGCTTTAAGGCCGCGTTGTAAATTTCACGACGCACCGAGATTAATCACGGAGGGGGGTCACGGGCGACGCATATAAATCTGGCCCTCGGAAGTGATCCCAGTTTTAAGAAGAGCCGTATCTTCTGAAAGCCGATATGAGAGATAATATGCATGAGAACAGAGCGAGGGGAGGAGGAGTTGGGACGAACGGCGTCGTCCATCAAGCACCACGGCGCCCGAGATCCTCCCGCGTCGGAGACTCTTCCTAAACTATAAGTGACCTCAGAGAGGCGTGACAGCGAGGAAAGAACCTGAGAATAACAATATGGTGACCGTGGGTGTTTTGTGAAGTGTTTTTACCCACCTACATATATTTATTCTTGTATCATCGTCTGGCTTTTTTTTAAAGATAGAGACAAAAGCAAATGTTAATCATGAATGAAGTACTTAAAAGAAAAACAAACCAACAAAAAGACTGACAGACAAAAACAACCCCATCCAACCCTTCTCCTGGGACCAATGAAGCCACAAAATATGTCATACCACTGCACAATAGTACAATAGAAACAATAACATATTCTTAACTGCATCATCTGCAATGTCAGACCAAATATTAAAGTTAATAACGGCGACTTTCTAGCCAAAAATCTAAATAGAGGGAGGTAGAGTTAGGTTCTGTTTTTAAACAAATCTGTCTACAAACACCATGTTTGTTCACACAAATATTGCCTCTATTACCTTTAAAGTGGGGGTGCCGTGATTTTAGAATTTTTTCCAATTTTGTACATGTTTAAGAGGTGACAGTATGTAAATAGACCCCTTGGTGTGTTTTGTATGTGCAATGATGTCTTCCCTTTGTATTTAGGGTTTCTTCCTGGGGGCTGAACCTTTCCAGTCAAACGTGCCAATGAAAAAAACTGCAATATAGTGACATCATGTGCTCAGGCCCTCCCCTAACTCCTCCCCCTTTATCATGCAACTAAAGCTGTGGGTGTGGCTTCAGTTCAGGTGGATCTCCACCCATCACCACCCACCAGGCAAACCAGGCATACTTAATGAACTGGCTGGGTGGAATCATAAAAATGTCAGTTTAACAAAGATGACCAGCTCAGTGGCCTTGTGGTTAGAGTGTCCGCCCTGAGACTGGGAGGTCGGGGTTCGATTCCCGGCCGGGTCATACCAAAGACTCTAAAAAATGGGACCCAATGCCTCCCTGCTTGGCACTCAGCATCAAGGGTTGGATTGGGGGTAAGTCCCTGCGATATACTAGCGTCATATCCAGGGGGTGTACTTGTACATCAAGCTGCCTCACGCTACAGAAACAGGAGATAGGCTCCTGACCTATATGGGCCTCAATGGCTCAGCTGGGCCTCCTGACATCATGGCCTGGCAAGGCTACTTACTTAACAAAGACTGTACACTTTTTGGGAAAAAAATCTTGCTTTTCATATAAGATTAATACCTGATGATCATGTTTTAGGGTAGAAAAAAATCATGGCACTCCATCTTTAATGTTCTGTTCGTTTTCTCCATGTAACCTTGCCATTGACAACTCCAAATATCGGGGAAAAAAAAAAAAGTTCCATATGGTGTGCGCTACTAAACTCTCAGTACTTTTATAAATTAACAGCACTACTTCTCGGCACTCCTCTATTTCAGTCTCTGAATATTCATCCAATCTTTGAGCTAAATAACCTTCAAACGAGCATTTTTATATTTCAATCACTTCACAAACTAATCCCAGCCAGTTTTGAAAATGTATTCCAGTTCAATAATTAAATCCATAATAATCACACCAGAGCATTCGTCGATCTTCACTCTGCTTTCTTCAGGACAACATCTGCTCCATCATGTTCAGAAGAACACGCTTTTGGAATAACTTAACACACATCAGAAACTGCACTAGCCTCAGTTTGTTCAATAGACACTTGCAATTTACAAGTAGTACAATTCTACTACAAACTTGCCCTAGTCATCTATTATTGACATTATTAATACAACATTATTATGCATTATTACCATTATGCACATCTTAGGTCTTGTAATTTAAGCTCAATTGGTAGCTTTTAGAAAGGTCACTCACTAAGCCCCTTTATTTATTTTTTTGGCCCTTCTAGCACATCACGTATGTCCTATATCTAACCTTCTTTGTTTTTTTTTCCTTTATCTTTTACCATTTAGTTTTCAATGTACACATGTGCAACTAAACTAAACTAAGCTCCAAGGCATGGTTTCCTCCCGAGGCATGCATACACCCACCTGTAAGCATTCTCACTATGTTTCAGTGAGTATCAACAGGGGGCGCTGTTTAACCCATACAGAGTACACACACACACACACACACACACACACACACACACACACACACACACACACACACACACACACACACACACACACACACACACACACACACACACACACACACACACACACACACACACACACACACACACACACACACACAGCGCCACTCGTTTCACATAGAATGGTGTGTAACTCGTGTCTTTTCTACTACTGCCTTTCTAACACAATTGTCAACACATTTAGTCTCAGTTTTGTAGTCACCACAGCTGCTTTTCCGCTTAGTTCCCATTTAGGTTTTGTCTGCAGCGGAAAAAAAAAACTATAGAACATTTTGTTTGTCACAGCATTAGTCTGCAAAATCGACCCTGGTACTGTATATATAGCCGTCCATCTCTCTCTCCCCGACACCTCGTCAAAGGGAGCTGCCAGCGGAGAGCGACGGATTGACAAAGGCCTACAACAGGACTTTGGGGGTGCAGGAGGGGAGGGGGAGAGGGGGAGGGGTTTCAGCCGCGACGGACGGATGCCCCTATCCATCATGGCTGCCCCCGGCCGGCCGGCTGGCTGGCTGGGGCTATAGAGGCTCAGGCAGGCTGGCGGTGAGGGAGAGTTGGTCAGCGCGAGGAGTCAGCACTATTGACTACTCCAGATCCATCATCCAGACAACAGCATGCACCAGCAGCAGCCAACTGGAGAATCCGTCTAGGGCCTATAGTTGCTGGGTGACAGCCCACATAAGAATGGCTTCTTCCACCACCACACACCGGGGAGGAAAAACAGAGCAATGTGCTGACCGAGAGGAAATGCTTATAAAAGTCAGTCAGTCAGTCAGTCAGTCAGTCAGTCAGTCATGGGGACTGTATAGAGGAGACTGGGAGGATATTGAGGGGGAAGGGGGGGGGGGATTTCCGCCCGGCTTTAGAGCTGGGGAGGGGGCTCACAGCATGAAGGGGTTGAGAGACGTGCAGGCCATGTGGAAAAAACGCTGACACGTTGGCAAAAAGGAGAGCAGGAGGAAGACGCTGTCGGATGAAGATGTTTCTCACCTTGTAAGAGGGGATCAAGACTCAAGAGTCGTGTGTACCTGCGGTAGTGACACAAAAAACCCATATGCACGTTCAAAAATCACAGGTGACGTCGCTGCCGTTGCGTAAGAGCTCCATGCAGTGCATAGCAAGAACGGGTTTTCTTTTCAAATATTTTACACACACACACACACACACTATTATCAGTTTCAGCAATTTACGCGATACTTAGACATATTCCCCGGAGGGGGAAATGCTTGCATGGTAATCCATCTGACCACATGACATTATAATGGGGGCTCTAATGATATCTGTGGATGGATCTGTGAGGAGAAAAAGACTAAAGAGAGAGATTTGTTCACACAGATAGAGACCATAAGAAAGGAAGTGAAAAGGAACTGATGGAAAGGGGGGGGGGGGGGGGGGGGCAGCGGTATAAAGATAGCTGAGAGAGAGAGTGTGTGTGAGAGTTAGTTCACAGTGGGTATGTGCCCCCCTGCAGAACAAAGGAATTAAAGGCACATGAAAAATTCAGCGGGGGCACAAATAATGTCCCTCCCTGTATGATATGGCTAAGGAAGCCCTGTAAAACACGCTTGTTCCCGGCAGGTCGCAGGGAGTTTGACAACCCCAAGTCATCTCACACTTCAGAGCATGAGAGAGAGAGAGAGAGAGAGAGAGAGAGAGAGAGAGAGAGAGAGAGAGAGAGAGACTACTCTGCCAAAGTATAGGCGCCCATCCGCGACAAAACAAGATAAATCCATCTGAAAAGTGCACCGGCCAGCCGAACCGTGAAACAGTGTCAACTTAAGCGACCCCTGCGACTTTCTGAGAACACTTAAGTGGCGCGGGGCAGCAATTTTGGATCATTAATTTGACACTTTTCAGATCTCGCAGCCTAATTATATACCCCCATCAAAGGAAAAGAAAGAAAAAAAAACATTCCACTTGGACTTGAAAGGAGGTATTTAGTCCCACCGTCGTTTCGTTTGGGGGCGGAGGGAATCCTCAATGTTTTTGATCTCTGATGTAAGGTGGATGACCCCTGTAGCAGTCAGAGGTTTTTTTTTTTGGCAGAGCTGCAGTGTTGTCGCTGGCACCGAGGACTAGTAGGAAGGTGGATCTTTTCCCTGTTTCTCCACATAATGGTGAATGCTAAGCAGGGCTGAGTTCACATCACACACAGAGAAAGAGAGGGTGGGAGAGGGACAGGAGCTAGTTAAACTCTGACATACGTTGCCCTCTACTCTGTGACCTCTCAGTGGAGAGGGGGGGGGGGGGGGGGGGTTGTTCTCCACCGAGGAGACCACTTTGAAAGAGCGTGACATTTTTCACTCCTCACCTGCCCTGCCATGCCCCCCTTCCATTCCCCTACACATGCACGGTATGTTGGAAAGATCTTATACTTCCTACCTGTGTTACTGTTGGTACTAAAGCATTCTCTAGTTGGTTTCAAAGTGTCCTTGAGTGTGTTCCAAATGGTCCTGTACAAATGGTTCCAATGGTTCCATTTGTACAGCTTTCAGAGTTATATGGAGGTCCTTGATATCCTTGATATTAACAAAAATGGTTTGAGAACTACTGCACACTAAACGGAACAGAGCCATAATTAGTACCATCAATAACACCTGTGAAGGACTTATTGTGTGCATGTAACGCAACTCAGTCTGTCAGTTCTTTTAATATCAAGTTGAACATGGCTCTGTGTGAATACGCTGCTGCCATCTGACATGGGTTAAACGGCGTTAAGATGAGATCAGATCAACGTTTTATTTATTGATCCCTGGGGGTAGATTCAGGTGTCACCACGGGAAACGGCAGACAATGAATCGCGAAATACAACTACGGTATTACGAGAGTAAGAGAGTCAAGAGCAAACATTAGTTAGGGCATATTATCAGGTATTTGACCTGATAATGTATCCCATCTGGGAACTAAATTTTTAGCAAGAAATCTCTTCACCAATGTGTTTCTGATGGTGTCCAATAACATGTACTAAAAGACTGAAGTTCAACTCCTGTGAGGAACCTAGAAAAACAGGTCAAAGTCGGGGTACTAGCCACAACCTATAGAAGGCAAAACATGTAAAATTTCATCATGCTTTATGTAGCATGTGATAGGTCTAACTAGATGGTTTTCGTGATGCCGAATCCATTCCAAGTATTAGTTTTGCAAAAAAATAATAAAAAAATAATAAAATAATAATAATAATAATAAAAAATAAAAAATACTCATTGGGCTAAAGACAGCTATAGCACTTATAAATGTGCTGACTAAGCGTTTTCTGAGCAAAACTAATGCTGGATTCAGCATCATGGAAACTACCTATAGTTAGACATATCACATACTACATGGAGCATTAGAAAGAAGAAAATTCTTGGTACCCATTCAGTTACCAAATTTTCATAACATTTCCTTAGTAATGAATAGATTTGTGACCCCGGTGCAGTGGGTCAGTCTATAGTATAGCCTACCACAAGTATGAAAGGACCAATGTATACGACTATGAATATGCTTGCCGTGCGTCCACAGCCTGTTATACAGCCAACAGGCTTATAGGGATAATATTATAATATTTTATTTACAGCATAACGCCCATTAGTAATGAAAACATCATCTTTATTTGCTGTTGTCATGCTGTTCCCACCTCCCACCCGGCACGCTCACAAACCCCCACATGGTCCTACAGTACAGGGGCTTGAAGTTTACCATTGTTGACAGGAGAGAGGTGCAAACAGCTTGTCGAAGATTTGTCCATTTTGCGTCGGCAGCACCGCCGCCAACAACAACTACCACCACTGGTCCAGCAGCATATACAGTCAGTGGTGTGTGAGCGTGCACGTATACACACGCACGCGCGCACGCGCGCACGCGCACACACACACACACACACACACACACACACACACACACACACACACACACACACACACACACACACACACACACACTCACACACACACACACACGTCAGCCTCATTAGACGGTAGTTGAGTACAGCAGGCAGCAGCCCACAGACAGGTATTTATAGCTAATCCTGTCCTCCGGGAGGAGGACAGGCGACCGGTAGAGAGAGAGAGAGAGAGAGAGGGAGAAGAACACAATCTTAATTGCATCACTCCAACATGGCAGCTGACAGAGGTGGCAGATACACAACTAAGCTACTATAGCAGCCCTGCAGCCCAGAGAGAAACCCGCCGCTCCGGAAAAAGAAACAAGAGGCGTGGGGGTGGAGGAGGGGGAGGGGGAGGAGGTGTGTGTGCCTGCGTGCGTGCGTGCATGTGTGTGTGTGTGCGCGCGTGCACGGGGGATCAGGGACCCTGTGATGACAGCGGAGAAAGAAGAATGAAATCATTTCCCATGCACATGACGCAAAGGGATCGAGCGTTCTTGAAACGACATCACCTCGCAGCTCTGTCATTGTGGAGGGGATTGGGGTGTGGAGGAGGGGGGGGGTATCGCACGGGGTAAGGGGAGGGGAGGGGAGGGAGGCATGTCGCTTTCATGTGGCGGCGGCACCCCGGGCAGGCGAAGAGATGAGACGAGCGCCGCTGCACACGTTTTCCCACCACAGACACAGATAGAGCGCGAAAAGTGCACACACACACACACACACACACACACACACACACACACACACACACACACACACACACACACACACACACACACACACACACACACACACACACACACACACACACACACACATCACAAACACATGAATCACATCCCCCCACCCCCCATAAACAACTCATCCAATACAGGAGAGAACTGGGCTGGCTTCCAGGCTCGCATATCCCTCCGTCTAAATAATGTATGTTGCTACAATTTTGCATACATGCACACACACACAATACACAATGCACAAATTGTGAGTAAGCCCTAAAAATAATAAAAAGGCCCTCACACACAAAGGGAAGAAGCTACTCGAAAAGGGTGCTGGATTCCATGATGTGGTGTTGATTAGAACTATAGGGATGTCCTGAAAAACTTTTTTTTCATATCCGACCCCGATACCACAGTTTCGGTGTTCCCTGATAACAAATACCAGTGCATTTGTGATCTCATGTCACATTTTCACCTCAAAGACACAGAAATAAAGATTTTTATTTGTTTCGTCCACAATTCCAGGCTGGATTTTGCAAACATAGATCAAAATGACCATTCTTCTACATTCTCTAATTGTAGACTTCTTAAGTGGAGCTAATTCAGATGAATATTTTAATTCTTGAGAGTGTAAACATGAAACCAAATGGTTTTGCTAGATGGCTATTACCCCTGATATAGCCATCTAGCAATATATCTTCGGATCACTGGTTACATTTGACGGTACCGATATGACCTCCCAATATAAATGCCCTCAAATGGTGCTCCGTGGATCAAATGCTGAATAAATGGTGGGCCCTGGTATCAAAAAGGTTGAAAACCCCTGATATGAATCATTTTTGAACAGTCTATGAGGAATATGAATGGGGGCGATGTCAAGAAAGCGGCCTGGACTGAGATGTACTATTTAGCATTTTAAATAGAACCATCATCTAATGAGTGAAGCTGAACCAAAAGTCCCTCGCCCACACCATGGCACCGGGCCGCAGCCAAGCTCCAAATCCACCCCAAAAACTGAAAGAACGCTCTGAAGCATTTCCAAAAAAATAATGATGGATCCTCTGTGAAAACAGTGATGAGTCACACTATAGCGAAAAGTCTAGCTAGTTTGCGGTGCACGTGACAAAATGCACAACTGAGAAGCGATGCGGCTGGGGGAGACCTGCTTCTCGCAATATGCGAGAAAAAAACATCATGAAGAAACACTTTAGTGGAAAAAAAATCCCCCAAAACTGCCAACTTGAACAAGGCAGTTTGTCATTGTGGCATCTTAATGTAGGGAATTCTGAGGGAGTCACAGGTACCTTGAGGCAAAACCTGAAAACAATAAAATAACGAAAGAGAGGGTAAAAAATAAAATAATCGCATGGCTGCCATTAAAGGAGCATTCAGTGAATATTTTGGGTGATTTAGGAAAACCTCCCGTTCTGCCACATTAGGGAAATATGTGCATGTGCACACACTATACAGTGTGTGTGTGTGTGTGTGTGTGTGTGTGTGTGTGTGTGTGTGTGTGTGTGTGTGTGTGTGTGGCAAAACTCCTGATTGCATGACTCCTTTCTCACCCGCCATCAAAACTGAAACTAGGTTTTAAATGACGCTGAATAAATTAAGTGAAATCACTGAATACACTTTTTTTTTATAGAGCCATTTTTGTGCCATTTTTTCTTTTGAATTGACCTTTGCTGATTAAACACCTTCTAAACACAGTTGCCACGAGCTGTTCCTGTCCTCTCAGTGCCAAGGTGACCTCAATGAACCACAACATAATTATGTTACTATCACACAGGGATGCCAGAGGCTGAATTAACAAGCACCCTCTCTTAATTTCTATTCTAAATGCTAGATTCCATCTAGCACTGCAGCTACTACTGCTACGACCGAAGGAAAAGCTATTGATATCCTTTGGGTATAATCAACCATGAAGGCTTTACACTATTTCAGATTTCCACAATATCTGTTCAAGAGTCACAACACGTCACGTTGTAGGTCTGCTGTTTTTTTTTTGTCCTACATCGTATTTAGAAACTGTTGGACAGGTAGCAAACGCAGCACATACCATGCATGCGCTAGAGTTCTTTCAGGTATGCAAATATGGTGTTTGACACACACAGACACATTGGGATAGGATTTCATAGGAAGAGCTCACTGTGTTTTGCAGAAAAAAAAAGAAAAAAAAAACATCAATAGAAAATCAATCAGTACAAATGGAACCAAATGAACCCTAACGGGTTCATTTGGTTGCATTTGTACACTCTCAGAAAAAATGTTGAAAATGGGTGAAATTCCCCTTTAATCACGTCAGAAATCTCTGCACATGGGCACACAAGTGATACCGTTTTTCGAGGGATTGCTAGCCAACGTCTGGCTTTCAGAGCCCTCGCACCTCACTGGGGTGTGATTGTTTTAGAAGAGGGATTAAGTGGTTAGCGGGTAACAACGTGGTTAGCGAGTGTGTATGTTTCTATAACAGATCAGTGGGCAGAGACACAAAGCGTCTCACACTGTGGTGATTATGAGGACCAGCGCGTCTCATAAAACATGTCTTGACAACATAATTGATCACCGCGGGAGGCTGGAATCGACTCCACGCGCAAACAGAGGGAATAGGGGGCCGCGCGTGCACACGCCGCGGCGTCACGACTTAATTCAATAACAAAATATAATCAAATTGCTGCTGAAAAGAAGTGGCCTGTCTTATTAAAATCGCTCTCAATTTATTTATTTTTTTATTTTTTTGGTCATGCAACCTGAGGTCCCCACAGGCTCTGCCTCCAAATTAATTTACTTTAACTGCTCAGCCGAGGCGGCGGAGTTAGATTTCAGAGTTTAGAGTTTAATATGGTTATTTGCAGCTCATCATCAGCTCCGTAAGTAATTTTCAAAATTAGTATTATCATTTTCATAAAAACGTACAGTACAGTAACTCTATGAGCAAATGAGCTATCGTTATATAAATATACCTATAATCTTACCTACAGATAACTGTTAGCGTCTTTCCCTTCTTCCCAATAGAGACTCTAATACCTGAATTAGCATAACGGTCAATATTGATGAGCAGAAACCTGATACAGTATAAAACAATATTGGAACAGCAAATTAAACGGCTCCTCAGTGTGGCATTAGTGGGTAAACTGTTTTAGGCCATGACCCAAAACAGAAATGAAGACACTCTTCCGGTTGCCAAAACTGCAGATTGTGAGCTCCTGGAGCGTGACACTCAACGCCTATTGGCTAGGCTGCTGTAAAATACATGTACTTACAGTATTACCATTTTGAGTATTTGTACTTTACTTGAGTATTTCCAATACAATAAATGCTGGAAATAGTAGTAGTAAACCAGGCAGAATGTCTGTGCGCGCGTCACAAAGTACATATTTGGGCCTGGGTTGGTCAAGTATGGGTTGGTGTCTGTCTGTCTGTGTGTACGTCTGAGCATACATCGCACGCACGCACGCACGCACGCACGCACGCACGCGCGCACACACACACACACACACACACACACACACACACACACACACACACACACACACACACACACACACACACACACACACACACACACACACACACACACACACACACACACACACACAAAATATCTGATCTACAAGATATGACAGATCTGCTATTTTCAAAAGATCTGTATAGATTTGAAACCTTAAAATGAGACATTGTGCATAATGAGAACGTTTACCACTGGTACTTTACTCTAACTCCAACACGTTTGTGCTTGTAATGGAGGGCATTTTTAATTCAGGACTTTCACCTATAAGTTGTAAAACAGAATATTTCAAGTACAGTTGATAATTACGCTCACTGTGCAACAAACGGTTGGCAAGAAAATGTGTCGCTGTACACAGTGACACGTATCCCAAAAACACATGAAAGGGTCTCAATGAATATTATTAAAAATTGAACTGAAAAACTGAGTCAAGCAACAAAACAATTCCCTTTAATAAATCATTAACTTACAATCACAGTTTTGTAAGATAATGGATAAGTACACCAGCAACAGTACAACGCTGAATAATAATTCAGTGCTGAATAATAATTCAGTGCTGAATAATAATAATCATTTTATTTATTTATTCATTCATTCATTCATTCATTCATTCATTTATTCATTCATTCATTCATTCATTATAATAAAGCTGTGGCAATATCTATAGCACATGCAATATGCATGCAAACTAAGGTTGACTACTTTTTTCACTGATGCAAACTAAATGTAGACTTAATGAAAACTAAGCTGTGATGACTATGATTAAATATATATTGGCAATTTCAATCAACAAATAGGCCTAAACACACAAGATTTTACAAGTCAGCTTACAACAACACATTGTGGGCTTGTACATCTATTCGTGTAATGTCAGCCATTAGGACTGCATCAAGGCCTGCCAGGAGACAACTTAGTCAACTACATCAACTATAGATCTAGTCGACTCAAATATGATGTTTACTAAAACTAGCTGACTACATTAAAACATTCCAGGTGAAATGTGACCAAAACCAAATGAACTGTTCAAGAGACTGGAGCCCTATGACTAAAATCAAAACTAGTTTTGGCGATTTTGCTCGGTTGTTCATAGTTTTCACTAAGGGCTTGTACGGAAATGCACTCAGAGCCCAATGGTGTGCCTTCTTGTCCGTGCGTTTATTCAGAGCATTCAGTGCGTAACACTGAACGTGCATGGTTGTTTGTAAGGCACACTGAATGCACCCAGTAATGTCACCACCCAATACACCCATCAAACTTAAACTCAGTGGTTTCCAAATGCACCCTATATGTGCTCGGGCCATGAATAGCAGGACGAGAAATCCATTAAAATTTTTAACCATTTTCATTAGACAAAACAATACAACGCGGCTACCGCGATTAATCAACCGACTCAGCGGCGACTCGCCGGTGGAATATCTTTCGCTTCGCCTTCCGGTATGCTGGTATATACACACACCCACAGTGTGATAAACCAAAGGCTTTATTCAGTGTGAGTGAAGGGGAGATTATTATTGGCTGGGAGACCGTCTGAATGGAGAGTGAAGGAGAAGTCAGTCCACTGCCTTATAGTCATCAGGTGTCTCATTTACAGAGGAGGGGGGGGGGGGGGGGGTCTGAGCTCCACCACAGCTCCCTGGGTTCCTCTGAGCATCGTGGGTTTTGTGGGAAAACTAAATGAGAACTGTCATTAAATGGGTTTCATCATCAACTGATGGAATACTCTCTCCCTCTCTCTCTCTCTCCCTCAGACTCTCACTGAAATGAACATGTGCGCACGCACACGCACGCACGCACACGCACACACACACACACACACACACACACACACACACACACACACACACACACACACACACACGCACACACTAAGTTGCACGCGTGGCCTTTACCGCTCTAACAGGATGCACTTCGACAGCGAGTAATGAAAGTGTCTCATTCGCGATTCCAATCAAAAGCTCATCAATCACACCTTGCATCTTAAAAAAAAGGGGGAAAAAAACACCCAACCTTCTGGTTTGGTTCTACTTTCGTTGCGGGGCAGTAGGCCTACGTCTCTTGCACCTGCATGAAAACCAGTGGCGTGCACAGAGATTTTCAAGGGCAGGTGCTCAAATTTAACCAAAGCCGGGTGGCGGAAATTATTTTGAGTTTTGGGGGGTTAAAAACGCATAGAAAACAGCATTTCAGCATCTACAAGTACAACTATACAAACGCATTAGGCTACTGCTATATAAAATGGTTTGAAGAAAATAATGGTTTCTTCTCCAATGACTGTTCTTAGAAACTGAATTTCAAGCTCCTGTCCCTTAGAATGAAAGCAGATCCCCTTCCCTTTAAAACAGGCCATGACTCTTGTGGACAACAGTTCCATATTCTGACACAAAGTGGTAGTGTTGCAAACCTACTGCACTGGACTGGACTCGAATGCCCCTCCTAGTGGAAGAGTGGTGAGTGGCACTCACCACTCTTCCACTAGGAGGGGCATTTGAGCCAACTCTAGTAGCAGAGTTGCGTGACCCAAGGAATGCTGGGAAAAAGGAATTTTAAATTTACGACTTACGGTTCAAGAGTTATGGACCAAAACGTAACTGGCTGTTTGGTGGGCTGTTATAGCGCCACCATGAGGCCGACCGATACAATTTTAAAATCAAATAATTTTTAAAAATATTTCCACCCACCTCCCCAAGTTTTGTAAACATAGCCCTTATGGTTTCAGAGGGAAAAATCGTTGAACTTTACATTTTGTTCTTTTAAAAAGGGCATGTTGGTCCAGAGAGGGCGGGCCACTTGGGGGTGCTCAAGCACCCCTTAGCGTCTTATTGTGCACGCCCCTGATGAAAACACCAGATCCACAAGCTCATGACGGGCGGCGCAGCTTGTAGATCTGCTTTTATTTAAGCACACACACCCCACATGAAACCAAGTACAAACTCAACTCAACACCCACCCTAGCAGGCTCTCTGGAGAGACAGAGAGAGAGAGGGTGGAGGTGAGAGAACCGCGCCATGGCACAATTCTGAGGCACAATTTAATCATATGCTTTCAGGTGCGTGTGTGCGTGTGTATGTGTGTGCATGTTGAGCGGGGTCCTGAGACAAGCAGCTCTGATTTACCGTACCGTAGACCCAGAGTCGACTGATAAGCGTCAGCGGCGCGAATATCAAGCTCGGCTGCGTGGCGGTGCACTCCAGATGAAGAGATTGTTCAGGGAAATGAATGTTTACATTTAAATTCACTTTTCTCTTTCTCCCAATGGAAGAAGAGTTTGGCGATAATAATAATGACGCAAGCGTTTTGAGAGCGAGAGAACGCGCTTGGCGGTTCACTCCAAGACGCGGCAAAGCGTGACACTCGATGGTGCGATTCACATTCGAAAATGAATGGAAAAAAATAAACTATTGACCGTGAATGTGAGGTCACCCAGCCACCGCTCTGTGTGATTGGTCTGTTGTGTCAGCGAGTGTTGTGTGTGCACATGTCCGTGCCATGCTAGCACATGTGTGTCTTTTTCATGAATTTCATGAGTGTCTCTCTGACTAGGGGTGGATCTAGGCGTAGGCGTGGGGAGACAATGCCCCCATAATTCCCCAGTCTGCCCCACCAAACATGATGGCATGCAAAACACAACATATTGCAAATTAAAGTGCATATACAGGTATTTAAAATGATTTGAAACACTATTACTGCTACTAACTAACTACAGTTGTGGCACGACTAAACCAACAGCATTTCATCATTGAAAACAGAAAACTCTCTGAGTCAGACCTTTAGCTTTATGCATGCTGAGTGCCTGTTGCAACAACATGCAATGTTATTATTGATGCTTAATTGCCTAATAAAAGTCCTGTAACTGAAAATGCTTCATGGGCTTCATCTTCCGTGACGCTTCGCGCCACGGGTGATGAAGCCACCCCAATACCATTTTCTATTGCCCCTCCCAATTGGGAAATGTTACATCCGCCCCAGTCTCTGCAGACATCATCTGTTTTGCATATACGTTCATCTTTAATTTTGTGTGCTCACAGCAGATGGCAATCTAATGCCACTGCACGAAAGTACCCCCCCAGCCCCACCCACCCTTTTCCCCCCTCTCCAGATGAAAATGGACCTGCGAGCAAAGCAGCGGCTGCTGCGATTCCTTCTGTTCCACCTGGCGCCACCTCCACTAAAATACTTGTCGTCTGGGGACCGCATCGCTTCGCCGTGAATGTCGCCCGTCCAGCCAAATTTGGAAAGTATCACAATGTCATGTGGATGTCATGTGAGCGGTGCATGTACAGATGCGGCGGCATGACCACGTTTTCTTTCGTCCACGTAATGTATTCTAGGAACAGCTTAGCTTAATCGCCCCCCCCCCCCCGACAGTGCAGCTTATACACTGACTATTTACACAGGAGTACATCACAACCTTCCATGTGGCACCGTCTAGCTTTGTCTTTAGAATTCAGTCAATGTGGGAAGTCAGGTGGTCCTGGAGGGGGTTCGGGGGTGGGATCACCAACAATCACGGATTGATAATCAAGGAGCTAAAAATTTGTACAGTAAAGTTGTTCCACTGAGTGTAAACACTTGAACCAAATGGAGTATTTTTTTTTTTATTTTTTTCATTTGTGTTACATTGCAAAATAGATTGGGGTCCCAGAGATTAAAAAAACAAACCAAAAACAACAACTACTAATAAGTGTATCAACGGGGGCCATGGATGCCCCTTTGATACAATTCTTTCATGCCCTAAATCCATATAAACCTGCTGGTCCTTGAAATTAAGAAAAAAGTGAAAGCCTCACAGTCTTAATTCCCTAACATTTATTGTGTGGGTAGAAGTAGTGAAATATCCTTAATTACCACACACATTGGTGTTTTCTTTATTTTTTTATTTGTATTCCATGACTCATTCCTACTCGGTGACATTAACAGTAATAATTTGCATGGAAACCTGTTCGCTCCATAGCTAGAATTGGAGGAGGAGGAGGAGGAAGGAGGAGGAGGAAGAGGAGGAGGAGGAGGAAGAGGAAGAGGAAGAGGAAGAGGAGGAGGAGGAGGAGGAGGAGGAGGAAGAGGAGGAGGATGTTACATGGAGAGCTGGTGGGAACTGGGGAAAAAGTTTAAAAAGAAAAATAATCTCTGAGGGCAACTGTGATAGATGGGCGTGACTAAAGGACCAGAGGAGTGTGTGTGTGTGTGTGTGTGTGTGTGTGTGTGTGTGTGTGTGTGTGTGTGTGTGTGTGTGTGTGTGTGTGTGTGTGTGTGTGTGTGTGTGTGTGTGTGGTAAAGTAAAGAGTTGTTTTGGGTACAGTAATTGTGAAGGATAAGGTCAGTGGCAGAAATACCCACAGTGTGGATCTCGGGGGACGCGGTGCGACCCCAGAAACATTCAAATCCTTAAAATCTCAAATAAACACCTCCTCCCAGGGGTTGGTGGAGGTGGGGGGGTTGGGGGGTGGGTGTTATTTTCCTTTCCCTTATTTCCATCTCAGTGCATTCAGCATAAGCCTCCTCTCTCCACCCACGGTTATTATTCACCGCTCATTATCACTGCTCTGATTAATAAGAGCAATTTTAGGGTCCCACAGCAATAGAGGGAGGAAAAATAGGAGTGTGTGTTTTTTTTTTCTTCTTTCTTTCTTTCTTTTTGGTTATAAACACAGCAAGTGTGCTACTTAGCATGGGAGGAATTAGGGGGAGGCAGCAGGTGCTTAGCGAAATCCCTGTTGCTTTAGTCTAAGTGCATTGTGAGGGTTTTTTCCTTCTTTTTCTGTGTGAGAGAATGTCTCAATAAATAGGACTTTAAGATGCATTGACTTGTGGAGGTTAAGGAATGAAGAACTTGCACCTGACACCAGACTTGGCTAATCAAGAAGAGAGAGAGAGAGGGGGGGGGGGGGGGTCTAGATTCAGTGGTTGCACTAAAAGTGACTTTTTCTGTGTCTTTCTACTCATCGGCTCCTTTAAGCCAATGGGCAGTCAACAACATAGTAGCCTGGCCTAACCTGAAATGATTTTGGCCTGGAAAGAAGAAGGGCGATCTGATCTCACCAACGTGTCGTCATCCCCCGAAAATGAAAGCCTCATGGGTGTCGAGGCTGACCTCATAGTAGACTACTATAATTAGGGAGAGTAGCGATGGCTACGGCTGAACAACTATTGGCCGAGAAGCACATGTGGCGGTGGCTATTGGCTGAAAAGCGCAGGTTTGGAACCAACAATGGTTCCGAACAAACCACTCTCGCCCATCCACTTGCATTGACAGCAGGACTCCAGTGCAGGCACGAAGCGCGAGACGCAAGATCAAAGCACGTCGCTACTCTCCGTAATTACTGTATAGTACTCTACTCATACGTCATTAGCATCATCACCTAGCTCTGCAAATATGGAGCCGGCCAGAAACTTTACATCCGTCCTCAAACCACAAACTCTTAGATCACCAAATATGGATCCATATATGGAGCGGGCATGTTCTGATATTCCATAAGTTGTCCGACACGATTGGATGATGTAATGTACGATGATAAGAGCGTATCTCAATTCACACGGGTGTTTTTTGTGATTCTGATCCTTTAGACCTATACCTGATTGTGTTCTTCTCTTGTCTTTTTTGATCAAAGTTTCTTTATTCATTCAATCACATGTGAATAAAAATAGCATCTACAAATAGCAAGTAATTTAGCCCTCCCATCCCCCAGAGTCCCTTTGATATCTGTATAGTTTGTGCCTTCATCTATGAAAAAGCTATAAAAAGGGCCCAGGAACTGCTGGCCCATCGGTCCGGGCACCTAGGCTCCAACGTAGCCTGGCAACGTGTAGCGGGTTCGAGTCCCAATCCCGACAGCCTTTGTGTCTCCACCTCCTCAGTCCCTGCATTATATGTTATCAGTTTGATTCCATTTGTATTTTTTATGTTCTTAAGATGCATGGTGGAATGTGGATAGAGTGCACTATAGTTGTTTTTTTTTTGATGGGGATGAAGCAGGCAAGATTTTTCTCTTTTCACAGAAGAGTGGCAGAGAGTGGTGTAGAAGTGAGTGTCATTTTCAATAACCATAACAGCATAAATAACATTTGAATATATACTGTACTGTATGTGAAATTGCAGAAAATTGCATCACTATTTTCTTTCTCCTTTCCTTTTTCTTCCTCTCCAGGAAAGGACACCCACGCCCTGCTCTAATTGTCCCCTTCAAAATTCCAGCTTACGCGATGGCCCCTGGTTTACTTTAGTTATAGTTGTATTATTCATGACAAAAATAACAAAAACAACCTAGGACCAGTGGTTTTCAACCTTTTCCCATACCAGGGCCCACTATTTATTCAGGATTTGAGCCATGGACCACCATTTGAGGACATTTTAGCGCCACGGACCCCAAATCTAAATATTTATTTTGCTTTTGTCCACAATTCCAGACTAGATTTCAGAAACAAGAAACATACATATCAAAATGACCATTAATGTTCTACATTCTCTAGTTGTGTAGACTAGGGCTAATTCAGATGATGAATATTTTAACTCTTGAGTGTAAAATTGAAACCGAAACCAAATGGACCCACAAGGGTCCATTTGGTTTGATTTTAACGCTCTCAAAGAGTTACATGTGGTTAACCAACTAGCCTAGCCTACCACATAAATACATTATGGAATACAGCACCTTGCCATAAGCCCATCCCCAAACTTCTATGGTCCAATCACAGCTAAGCATAACATGTGATAGACAAACCTCCCCACCAATGTTTTCCCTACATGATAAAACATTGTTTTCAAAAAATAAATGTCACACATAATTTTCCACTGGCTACAGCATACCTTGTTGACGGACCTGGAAGAAATTTCGAAGGTCTGATGTTCCCCAAAATGAACCAGTATTTAATGTGTGCATTATATTTCCAGTGGAATGAATGAGCCCATCTGGAAAGAGTCCAGGCCACGGGTAACCAGCTGACGAAATGGTCTACTGTGGATAAAATCGTATCCACAGACAACAAAGTCTTGGCTCTTAATCTCATCAAATGGTGCTCTATGGTTTAAATTCCAAATAAATAATGGGCATAACATAAAAAAGGTTTGAAAACCCTTTTTAAGCTCATGCTTTGTGAGATACTGTAGTCAGCAGTGTCGCTTATACAGTAGGTACAGATAATTACCGTGAAAAAAAAAAACGTCTCTTCACGGACTCTTTACTGTACGGTCGGTACGGTTGGTTTAAACCTAATCAAAAGAGAAGCACTATAAGCAAGAATGTGTTTTTTTCCATCTCAAAAGGTCCGGGGGCCTTCTCTTGCATATTTATACGCACCAAGAAGGCATGGAGAAATTTGTGGAAAAAGCGAAGCTAAGTGCTAAGCGCACTCCACGGATCAAAAATGATGAAAGGGGGCCAGATTGATACAGACTTTGAAAAGAGGGAAAACGAGAGAACGCACAGAGAGAGAGAAAGAGAGAGAAACGCATGTTCCAAAAGACATTGGCGCAGTTCGCTCTCCCTCATCGCCTCGTTCGCAAAGCTTGATGTAGTGACAAAAGGCTGACATCGGTGCCATTATTTAAGACGGCATTTTGATTTGTCTTCCGTGCGTTTCAGGTTGGTAAAAAAAAAGAAAGAAAGGTAAAAAGAAATGTTGCCGTCGTGTGAAGTCACCTTCAAAGAGATGCCCCCGATGCCGTGGAATTACAAAGCCGAAATAGTTTCTCAGGGAGGAGGAGGCAGCAATTCTATTATTCTTTAAAATGCAGTGCAATGCCTTTCAATGGGGGGGAGAGTGTGGCAAAGCCATTTGCAGAAGCGGGTCAGGGAAGCGAGAGCAGCTTGGCCCTGAGCGCATTGTATCTTATCCCTCTCCATTTCCACCACCTTGTCCCTGAATAATGGGCAGACCTCGTCGTTGGCCCCAGAGGCTAATGGCTTCTCGTGGAAGGAGAGAAATCAACACAGAAATACCTCCATGGGTAATCCGCCTCTCTTCGAACCAAGGGGGAGAGAGAGGGACGCGCACACGTGCCCGCCCGGGTCCTACTGCGTTTGGAAATAGCATCAGAGGAAAAAAAATATGCTATTCCGACTGTACCCTCAGTGGGGATATGCAGGCTGACTTAATGCGCCATGTGAGAGTTTGGGATGATGAAAAATCTATCGCCTTCAGAGCAATCTCGGGGAAATATCCGATCGCCGGCGATATCTATCCTATTCCTGGCCGATGAAGATGAGTTATGCAACGCCCCCATGGTGTGTCGGCTTTCTGATGGAAACTAGACTCGTGTGTGTATTATGTGTGTGTGTGTCTGTGACTGTGTTTGTGGCTAACGCGGATCAATGGCAATCTGTGTGATCCTTATAAAAGTCTGTCGCAAAGCTAAGGGGGTAAAGGTATAGCAACGGTAGGGTGATTGAAGCCCCCGTCATGGCGGATAGGGATCTCGTAAAAATGCACCAGTGTCTAGACAGGAGGGTGAAACTCAGAGGGTCAAAATGTCAACACAGCCGACTTACTTCAAACACAGGCTATGGTGAGAGAGGCTACAGACGCTCAGCCATTCACAGATCTGTTTTATAATGAATATTAGATGGCCTGGTTCACGCTGATCTATCTAAGAGCACCACGTTTTGAGTGGCCAAATCCACAATGACCACCATTAACAGCCTATATTTCAAAATGCTTAAAGTACCATGTGACGTGTTACACTGGTGGGTTTTCAATGATTGTGAATCCATTCCAAGTAGGAGTGTAACAATATAGTAACTGGATCAAAGTCTTGATTTTAATTAGTTTAATCCATTATTTTTGATTCATTAGTCAAATAGAAAATATTGTATTGTTTTACTTTCTATTATATTGATTTGCAATGGAAGGAATCTGTATCGAATCGGTATAGAATACCAATACTAAGTATTTGTGCAATGTATTTAGCAATGTATAAAACACATCATGCGTTCAAATACAATTTTTACCTTTTCCCTTAAAAATCCTGCACTAACCACATGTTTCACACATGTTGAATGTATTTGCTAAATAGTTACTAGATCGATTTAGAATGATTCTTGATGATTTGAATCGAATCACCAATATAAACCAATCGCCCATGTATCGTATCGCACCGTAATCCATGTTTCATGATACGTATCGCTGTTAAAATGTATTGTTACACTCTTAATTCCAAGCAGTAGTTTTGCACACAAAAACACTTCATGTGCAAATTTATCCCAAGGACTGATTTTCATGCAACATTTTGTGTGCGAGTGTGTGTAGAAAGAGAGAGAGAGAGAGAGAGAGAGAGAGAGAGAGAGACAGTGTTGTTTTCGTTGACTAAGACTAAGACGAAAATGCTCGTCAACGAAGCTTTTTCCAAGACGAAGACGATCCAAAGACTAAACGAAAAGTATCCTCTAAAGACTAACTTGAAGACGTACTGTAATGGACACGTTCGTCAACGAATCAGACGAGACGAAAATGTTAGGGCGGGACGAACGGAAATGAGATCCAATCACAACTTTTCTTTTTGTGGGACTAGTTGGGAAGACATCCAATCAGAACGCTTCCCAATGCGTTATCATGTTAGGTTGATCGTCAGCATGTTGCATGGACATTGGTTGCACAAACAAACAATTCTTCCACGATGCGAAACTGTGGCACGCACCAGGAGTTTTTACTACTTTACTACGGAGGAAACACCCGCAGCCTACCCCCAGAACGCCGCGTCGTTTCATCAACACTATTTGTCTAGCTGAACTGCCTGGCCATCTCACTCGATACAGCACCGCCGCGAGAAGCCACAGCAGGCAGCCCAGAGAGCAGTCAGAGCGCACGCGGCAGCAGCAGCAGCAGCAGCAGCCACCGGCTCCGGCTCCGTCCATGTCCGTATAGCTCTGGTACAGCGCGCTGCGCTGCGCACCGCCCCTCACACTCAGAAGCAGCGGAGCTCTTGCTGCTGTAGACGGACATAGACTGAGGCTGAGCTGGCAGCTGCTCACCGCAGATGCAATCATGCTCGGACCGCACTCTAAACTGCTCGCTATGGCTTCCCACGGCAGCGCTGCACCGAGCAAAACAACCGAAATGGTTCAGCCAAACAAACAATGCCAATGAAACGCAGCGCTCTGAAAAATAGGCTGCAAACGTTTCCCAATGCGTGCCACAGCCCTCCCCGCAGAACACTTGTCTGTTTATGCCAGGGGCTTTCAACAGGTTGTCCGGGGACCACCAGTGGTCCCTGAGAGGATTCCAGGTGGTCCCCAGCTTTTTTTTTTTAACCAGATGTAAATCTCTGAAAGCGTAACCATGGAACCAAATGGACCCGCAAGGGTCCATTTGGTTTCATGTTTACACATGAAACCATTCAAACCAAAGCAAAATAAATCTTTAGTTTTGGGTCTGTGGGGGCTAAAATGTCATCAAATGGTGGTCCGTGGCTCAAATGCTGAATAAATAGTGGGCCCTGGTATCAAATTTTGAAAACCACTGGTTTATACAACCAATCTTGCTGTTTGCCTCCATGCAACATGCAAACTAAATGTGCCTGTATAATCTGTATGGCATGTTGAAAGCTAGTAAAACTAAAATTGCAAGAGTAAGACTAAACCTCAAAGACTAAGACTGAAAGACTAAGACTAATAAAAGACTAAGACTAAAAAAAGACTAAGACTAAATAAAGACTAAGACTGAGACTAAGACTAAATCGACGTTGATATTTTGTCGACTAGACTAAGACTAAAAAAATGAATTTCAGAAGACTAAATGGGACTAAAAGACGAAATATGTGTTACTCAAAAGACTAAGACTAAGACTAAGACAAAATATTCTCAAACAAACAACACTGGAGAGAGAGAGAGAGAGAGAGAGAGAGAGAGAGAGAGAGAGAGAGAGAGAGAGAGGAGGCGACCCTGAAAACTTTGGTACAAGGAAATAAAAAGCCATGCTTCACGCTCCAGGCACATCTTGAACAGTGAATCATTGACTGTGTGTGTGTGTGTGTGTGTGTGTGTGTGTGTGTGTGTGTGTGTGTGTGTGTGTGTGTGTGTGTGTGTGTGTGTGTGTGTGTGTGTGTGTGTGTGTGTGTGTGTGTGTGTGTGTGTGCGTGCGTATGTGCATATCCCACAGAAGTGGGTGAAACAACTCCTTTATCTTTATTATTACACAGTCATGTGTGCTGTTTAAGGACCCGCTCTACTGCAGAGTTAATGAAACGGCACTGTTTTAAAGTGACAACAATGTGCAAATATCACAGGGAATTGACATGTGACTAGGGCAGAGAGAGAGAGAGAGAGAAAGACACAGAGGGAAGTTATGCTTTAGAACGAGATACAATAAACTGCACTAGCGACAACAGGGGTGTATTTGATGATTTTGATCATTCCGATCAGCTTCAAGGGCCTCCACTACCGCTGATGGTGGTTTGCATAGGAAATCAGACAGCGTTCCTTTAATCTCCTCTCGCTGAACGCTTCAAACGTACGATCAAGACACTCTCCATCTGCCAAATAAAGATTGGAGCTGTATCTGCCACGTAACATGAAAGCAGTCCATACAGTATATGCAGTCCAATGTCACCATTTCTCCTCTGCCGGCAAATCAAGCCATTATCTTTTAGCCTGTGCTATAAAGAAATGATGAGAAAATACAACAAGGGTTGGGGACAATTAACATTAGGGTTGACATCAGCAGGCATAAATGTGTCCTTTTTCATGGAGACATATGCGGACATGATTTTTTTTTTACTAGCAATGGAGTAGCGCCCTCCAAACAACAGATGCGCAGCCCAGCGTACAAACGCACTTTATGTATCCGTTTCCACTTTGTTTCCTTTTTCAAAGCACCATTTGTCACTCGCCGACATGAAAAATTGTCATCAGCATTCATAGATTTATACTTCTAGATCTTCTTAAAGCTTATAATGACAGGATTAGACAGACAATGACATCAGAGAGTTACTGTATTTGCCAGGCCTGTGGGCTACCTCGATACAAATATCAAAGAGACTACTGTGTACGTTTACATCTGATTTTATTATAATATGATGTGTATACTACAACAACGCATCATAAAACACAATTGGAATAACTGGTCATACGCAAACCGTGCAACATGATTCAACATCCTTCGCCCAACAATAGTTATGAAAACACTGCAATGAAAAGCCTTCCAACAATACCAGAGCACCAACGTATGATAAAGAGGGGCCGTTGTGAAAGAAACACAATGAAAACGCCAACATCGGTGTTGGCTGAAGACATCTGTAGAGGCTGGATGGACATGTGGGTGGTCAGTGCACTGATCCCCACGTCTCTAGGGGGCCCAAATCCCCCCAGGTTGTGGTCAATTTCACACTCTCGCCCGGGCTAATGTTCCCTAACACTCACTTACTCACACACACAAACAACACGTATGCATGTGTGTTTGCACACGCACCACGTGCACCCGCCGACTTTGGCTCTTTGAAGGGGGCGAAAAACAGGTGGGTTTAATGGCGGTATCTCATCTTTCACAAAAAAAGACCGCACAAGGAGTGCTGGGAAAATATTGCTTTCATATAATCAGGTCGATAACGCGATAAAGCGGAAAAAAGGGAAACAAAGTCAAACTTTGTGGAAATTGCTTCGACCAACAATAATGTTGATTCCACACACATTATTTGGCCCGCTCCCCATGCCTGCTAAAATGAGTGTTAATGTTGTCATTGCAGAACGCGTGACACGCGGGTGAATGTGTATTTCAAGACTATAAGCAATTATTCTCCGGCAGAGGCCCATGATCGATTCAGTGGCACTGGGCCCTTAATACAAAGCATGTGATTACTGTCCAGTTGGGCACTGGTACAAATTAAATTGCCCTCTTCACAACAGTGAGCAGCTTGCTACAGCGTGTTCATTCACTGAGCGTACACATGGAACCACACAGACCATTTGTGGTTGTATGTGTACAGAGTTATGAGAGGTGTTAATAATCCTTACAATCAACATGATTTGTTTTTGTATTTATTTGTTACAAATGTAAACTAAACAAGTGCTTGTGAATATACAGTAGATGTTAGATGTTTTACTTCTTTTACTTGGGGAAAAAAAAAAAAACTTTTGACCTGCAAGCATTCCTTTCTTGCCAAAAGCAGTAAAATCAAACAAAGACCAATTTATACAATTCTAAATTGGATTACATTGCACAACCACTACGGTATCGTTTTTTTCCCCCTTTAGCTGGATTGGCTATATAATTATATCCTGAGGCCTAGCCCAGCAGTAAATAAATTGCTTCTGTTGATACAATGCACCATAATACGGTGTATCTAATTATTTTCAGTGTGCACTACTAAACTCTGGCTATGAATTGAAATTCATGGTAAGACATGTCTGATGCATCTGATACAGTGAGTGTAGAACATATTGTATATGGCAGCAAGTTTAGATTTTATTCACCTAGAATGTTTTAATGTTCTAGTGTTTTTTTTTTGTTTTGTTTTGTTCATTAATCTCTTCCTAACATTTTAGTCTAGATTTATTTGTTAACAAAATTGCCAATGGGCCCATATTTAGTTTGAGTCATCAAAGCTAAGTTTCCATTTATTCTAATGTTTTTATTGTCATAGTATTAATCACCTGAATCAACACTGCACAACACTCATTGTGAAATGACATTGCCATCACCAAACATCAAAGTTAACATGGTTGCTGTGGGACCATCTGTTTGCTAAAGTCCTCCTCCTCCACAGAAGTAGGATTCTGTTACATATGCATAAGCAGAAATGAAAAATAGACTCCCCAAGTGAATCTGGATCATTCCAGTGCTTATACGTTTCAAGTCTGATGCAAAAACAAAATGTAGCGCGGTTTTGTTAAAGGCACAAAAATAAAAAAGGCACAGAACTAACGTGTTGAATAAGCAGTTAATGTTCATTAACTGTGTAATGTCCCTTTAACCCTGGACAAAACAGTATCATACTCTCATAACATATAGGGTGAGATTTTCGTTACCGCTATACCCCTTATCCCTTAACTTCTTTGCCTTTTTAAACTATTAAAAAAAAACATTTCTCAGTAGTTCAAATGGCCAGTCTACTAGCTCACAACGTGTTAATAGATTGACATGTTGAAATAGTCCAAAAAAGTTTTTCAAAATAGTGAAAATGAAATAAGGGATATGGCATAAGGGGTTTAGCGTGTAACGAAAATGGAGCCCGTCTATAATCCTCTTAACACAGTGGTCAAAGAAAGAACCACAGAAGGCCGATGTACACACTGTTGGACCGGCTAGTTTATCAATATGCCCATTTTCCACCTCACATCTAAATTCTTAAACCGGATGTGTTTATTATTATTATTATTATTATTATGAATGACTTATTTAGAATGTTGAACATGTATCTACTTAGTGCCCATATTAGAACCAGCTTGGCAGGGCCAGAATCTACCAAAATCTACCTATTGTTGGCCAACTCTGACAAACTCCTTTGGGCTACGTCTGGCAGACCTCCGTGGTCCTAGAGTTCTATAAACTAGATCCTAGATCGACCACATGTTGGTTGGAGGAACTAACCTGGTTGGTTGAAACAAGTCATGCAGTTACTTTAACCACCACACAGTCGGCTAATCAATACTCCTCCGCAGGGTAAATTCCAAAGGTATCGCAGGTATAACACTATGGTCTATATGCTCAATACTTCTATCACACGCACGCACGCGCGCACACACACACACACACACACACACACACACACACACACACACACACCACACACACACACACACACACACACACACACACACACACACACACACACACACACACACACACACACACACACACACACACACACACACACACACACACACACACACACACACACACACTTAACTCGAACTTTTTTAAATCCTCACACAATTTCATCAAATCTTCACCTATATTTGCAGAATGTTATCATGCCCAGAATTGGGATACAGTATTATCAGTTTCGGCCGTTGCAACCAATATTCTATACAAACATGAACCACGCAGTGGCTGTATTTTGGAGATTCTATGTTTGTTAATGTTTTCCACGTAGTCATTAAAATGTTACAGAACCTAACTCGGTAATTCAGTCAATGTTGGCTACACATCAAAGTCGTTTCCTTTGTAAATCAAGCTTTTCTCCAGGGACTAATTCCCGGCTAGACTTTTCCACATCAATCCAACGCTATGAAACAGATTAAAAACGCAAGCGGTGTGGTCCTTTAGAGGCTTGCTGAACAGCAGGACTGCAAAATTCCTTTTATCTGCCACAAAAGGAAAGACGGAATGTGTTCGGAAAATCGTCTGCTGCAGATGAGTGATTGACAGAGATGCAGGGCCTTTCTGAATGTAATCTAAATAAAATAAAAAAAAGTAAACTGCCCTTTCCCAATGATGTGCACAAATAAGTAACAGAGGTGAAAATAGTCTGACTGGAAAAGAATTTGTTGCCAAACCTGCCAGCTGTCTCTCCTTTTAAATTCAGTGTGAGCACATCATTATTCACTCAAATCTTCACCTTCAAAAGACTGCATAAACACGTTGTAACCTTTGTGTGCGGGTAAACACACTATCACATCACGTTTGTACATAACAAGTCGAAAACCCCAGCGCAGGGAGTGGCAAACATAATCTCATTCTAGTGCGCTGTATAATGTGCCGACATTTAAACATCAAACATTACATTTAGTCTCTGAGGACTTTTTCACACTTGACTTGCATTTAGTGCACATTTAATAGACCCTGAAATGAACGTCGCTGCGCACCACCTATGTCATTTTATCGGACGTGTTAATGGCACTTGCGTTGAAAATAAATTGTTTAAAGCATACGTTCTTGGCTTAAATGGATTGCTTTAACGACGAATGAGACAATTATCTAGACTTAAACAACCCTGCCATCACAATTGAATGTCACACAAGAAACTATTATATTGTAAAAGGAGCAGACTCTTCACATAGGCTATAGAGCTGCGCAGTGACGTCACCACCCCGGTTCCAGAAGTTTTTTCCCCATTCATTTTTCTCATAGACTTTTCGAAAATAATTTATATCAAGACGATTACGCCGCGGACAAAACCAACTCGAGTCGTGACGAATCATGATGACACACACAAACTTTTGGGACAATAAAATAATTTCTAAGATGAAAAACGAAACAAAAAGTCTTGTATCATGCCGTTTTCTACTTCTTCCTAATTATATATTATATGAAGATATTGTGTTTGTTGTCATGATTTGTCACGACCCGAGTTGGCTTTGGCCGCGGCGCGATCATGTTTTTATTAACCATTTTCGAAAAGTCTATGAGAAAAATGAATGAGGAAAAGACTTCCGGAACAGGGGCGGTGACGTCACTGCGCAACTCTATTAAATAAATATCACAGCTGAGTCTCAAGTCTGTTTTCTCAACCCGCTGTTTTCTGCAAGATATTACTTTATAAGCCATATTCCCAAAACTGTTGACTCAAACTGGTACTATATCCTGCTTTTATATGACAAAAAAAGAAAAAATCCCTAAAGACTCAACCGCGGTCTTGAATGGTCACAAAAGTTTGCAGCCCTGTTTTGATTTACTTTCAACAAAAAAGGCCTGTTTTCATAAAGGTGCAACCCTCCCTGTATTCATTACGTTGGCAATCCTGAAGACTTGTTTTGTTTAATCTGAAAGTGAAGAAATGTATTGATTATTGTCTACTTTCCAAACCGGAGAGAGAGGATTTGACTGTGTTGGGCAACTTGGGCTACATCTGATACTGCTGACATAGTGGTTTCCATGCATTGCAGCCAGGGGCGGATCTAGGCATGGGCCCCCCTAAATACCCAGTCTGCCCCCCCAAACATGATGCCATGCAAAACAACCCAAGATATTTCAAATTAATATTTTAAATGATCTGAAACACTACTACTGCTACTGACTACAATTTTGGCACCACTAAACCAACAGCATTTCATCATTGAAAACAGAAAACTCTCATGAAACTGCATGTCTGTTGCAACTTCAACAACAATTGATGTTATTATTGATGCTTTACTTGACCCGTAACCGAAAATGGTATGGGTGCGGCTTCATCGCCACGGGCGATGAAGCTGCCCCCATACCATTTTCTCTTGCCCCTCCAACATATTCTCTTGCCCCCCCCCCCCCCCCCCCCCCCCAAACGGGACATGCTATATCCGCCCCTGATTGCAGCTGTGCGGCAGGCAGCCAGCCATCAGGTTTAAGCTAGAGCCCCGACGGGACCCCCAGAGAGAACCCACACATATTAAATGGAAAGAAAACACACATGTAAACCCGTCGGTCATACTCATTACACCCCGAGGTTAAACACAGCTCTGTGAAGCTTATGGTGGATAAATAGCCTACAATGGGTCAGCAAAATGAACCATCTGATGACCCCCCCACCCAAAAAAGCAACAGTCCTCTTTTGTATGTGAAAACACACAATTGACCACGTTTGATCATTTGGACATTTGGACATCTTAAAAGGATCCCTGACTAATAAAATAAACATCGCTTAAAACATTATACTTTCCCTATATAACTAAAATAAACAAATTAAAAACCTTTGGCATCTTATTTCTTTCATAAATAGAGAATATTTCACTCAGCAGGAACTGCTCCTGTCGCAGGATGATGATGCCACATGTCCATGTGTGATCTAGCTCTATGGAATATACGGAATGCACATGCTCATGTGACATCATCATCCTGCGACAGGAGCACTTCCTGTTGAGTGAAAGATTCTCTATTTATGACAGAAATAAAGTATTGAAGGTGTTTTATCCGCATGTTTTGTTATAGAAGGCAAGTATAGTGTTTTAAGCTATTTGTCTTTCCTTTTAAATCTACAAATGTTTTAGGGCTGCAATGGTTTATCACAATCAAATTGATTATTCAAGTAGTCAACTAGTCAACAACTAACAATACAATACGTATTACAATAAAATATATCCTAATTACATCACCATTACATCAAGTAAACCAATTTGTTATAGCATACAATGTAAGACAATGAGGAGCATATTTTGAGTTATCAGTAAGCGTTAGTTGCAGCCCTAAAATGTTTGTAATATGCCACATCTGTCTGTCTGGTTGTAATCCCTGAAACTCGAGAACCGTTGACCCCACAGACTTCAAATTCGACATGTGTGTTCCACCCCAACCACAGGGGGTACAGGTCCTGGTGTGAAGTCGGTCGGACCCAGGGTTGTCCACAACCACTCCAAAAGGTCCCCTGTCTAAGGTCCATGTATGGAAGTGTCCTGCCTGATATTCTGACATCTGCATACGGAGCTGGCCTGTTCTGACATCACAACACATATTTGGGCAATGCCTGACACACAACTCCCCGATATATACGAATAAAGGGACACACAAAGAGACAGACAGAGAAATCTCCATATACAAGCATAAAACAAACGCAGACAGATGGGTGGAACGGGTTTTCCATAGCAGGTGTTCATGGCCAGGCACCGGTCTATAGTCTCATTACAGTGCCATGGTGTGTGAGCATGTAACAAAACAACAAAAAACTAACATTTGGAGTATGAAATAGGGCATGAGTGGATAATAGTATTGGAAAAGGTTCCGGGCTAATTTGGACAGAAGAGGGAGTGAGGGACCATGTGGAAGGCTATACACACAGCGAGGGCAACGTGACAAGAGGCAAGAAATAAAGATATATGTGGCTTATAGCTAGAGAAAAGAAAACGCGGCACAGTGGTTCCAGTTTCTCTGTGTCTCTGGGCTCTGGATCTCATGCCTATAGGAGCACCATTACCTATATGTTCTTTGTCCTTTCTAGGAGAGCCCCGGCTGGCTTGCGCCGAGGTGACGCCGTCAAAATCGAGGGAAAAAAAAAGAATAATTGGAAGGTCAGATTTCATAATGGCCACTCCAGCGGAAAAACAAGGTCTTAATTGGCGGCAAGGGCCGTTCGGTGGATTTTTTTTTTTTTTTTTTCCAAGGCAAAGACGTGAGAAAGTGCTCATTATCTGTTCTCCCCTTGGCGGGTCCCGCTACATCTTGCATCGGGCAGGACGCGCGGCCCTCGCCCCCCCATCCCCCCCCGGCCCAACCAACCACAAGCTCCCCGATGTTTGAGCCGTGACAGAGAGTCGCACGCGCACGACGTCCCGTATGCGTCGTTTCTACCGGACACAGACTCCATCTCTCTAATGAGCCATTCAAGGATCATTAGAACATGAACCTTCCTGACCGGCTGCCTGCAATCTGGACTGGAGATGGGAAGGAGAGAAAGAGAAAGGTTGGGGGTGAAGCAAACTGCACCCTGCGTGACTCTAGCCTGGGTAGTTTTCAACCCTTTTCATGTCGAGGCCAATTATTACTTCACCTTTTGAGCCACGGACCACCATCTGAAGAGATCTGGCCTCTCGGTAGACCCGGAACTAGAGAATGTTTTGTTGTCGACGGATAATATGATTTAGCATACAATAGACCCTTCCGTATGCTTTGCCTTCTCATATTGGATATTACACATTGTAAACTGGTCCATTTTTGCAAACAGACCTTCACAATCTCTTCCAAGTCCGTCAACAAGGCATGCCCTATCTATGCAGTGGAAAAACATGTGTGTGACATTTATTTTTTATAACAATGTTTTATCATATAGAAAAACCATTGGTGGAGAGGTCCATCACGTTATGCTTAGCTGTGATTGGACCATAGTAGTTTGGGGTGGGGCTTACTGAAAGATCTATTCGATGCTTCTTCTAAATTAACTAACTACTGAAAACTAATGCAGATGTTTGATGATGATGTAACTGTCAAAATGAAACTAAACAGACCCGTACGGCACACATGCATGTAAGTGTTCGCGTGTCAAAATACGTCACCCTTTTACTCATGTCACATGCAATCCGTTCATCCTGTATGACCATTCACGCAACTTCTCGTCTTTGCATTGGTTTTGTATGCAATTGCTGCACTTCAACCATGCATTGTGAACACACCTTTACACTGTGGTTAAAGGGGAAGTCCACCGTGTACAAATGCAACCAAATCATTTGGTTCCATTTGTACGCTCTCAGAAAAAAGAAGCGTCCAAAGAAATCCATTAACATGGTGAAATTACATCTTGATGATGTCATCAAGATGTTTCACCATGTTAGTGGTTTTCTTCAGACCTCCATTTCTTGGGAACACAGAATGGGGGAACTTTTTTTTATCATGTCCACCCAACACCTCTAGGGTATACTAATGACATATTAGAATGTTGAAAATGGGTGGACTTCCCCTTTAAGTGGTTAATTTTGCCAAAGTCCTGTCCTCTCTCACCTCTTCCTCGAGTTCTGTCGCTCAATTGCGTTGTGTGGCTGCACAATACAATTGAGAACACATGACTCTCTCTCTCTCTGATTGTAAATCCCACTAAGGCCCGTCTATCACCTGTGCGAGGGGGACAGGTGTGTGGCGTGTCACCCTCCTCTGTCCTCCTCCTGGAGGAGTCATGCACGCATCCTTTCATCAAGCCTCACCCCTGGGTCTGACCCTGGCCATCTGCAGGGGGGAAAACACACCATACTAATGAGGGATGGCTCCATCCCTCTCCCCTGGCAACACACACACGCACACGCACGCGCACGCACACACACACACACACACACACACGCGCACGCGCACGCGCGCACGCGCACGCGCGCACGCGCACGCGCACACGCACACGCACACGCACACGCACACACACACACACCTCCTATTGTCTGTGACTGTCCACGCTGCTCCATGGGGACGGTCACCGACACGTTCGGTCATCCCAGGGGTTCATTTAACTCTGCCAGAGGTGTGCAGGAGGATAACTCTGACGTGTTTGTTTAATTGGGTGACAGTGTGGATCTTATCATCTCTTTTCTTAACAGCACAGGTACACACATTAGTAGTAGGGTAGTAGTAGTAGTAGTAGTAGTAGTAGTAGTAGTAGTAGTAGTAGTAGTAGTAGTAGTAGTAGTAGTAGTAGTGATATCCATCCACTAGTGGCACAGCGAAACAACCTGAGTGAAATCACCTGATAGTGTAATTGGAAGATTAGCGGCAGCAGCGGAGGCAAAAAACAATGGCTTCATGTGGGACTGCTGCTCACTGGACTTATCAATGGTATCCCGATATTGTCCAAATTTACTGATAAACTGATACCGATATGCAGGCTTTTTCCAGTGGTCGAAAAAGAGAAACTATGTACTTTAATACGTAAATACGAAATAATGTAATATAGAAATATTCCATTCAACTAAACTCAACATGTAGCCTACTGCATGTAGTAAAGTACAAAGGTACTGGCATAAAAATGTACTTCAAGTAGCAACAGTAAAAGTGCTCATAATGCAGGATATCTCATTTTAATATTTCAAATGTATAAAAATCATTTGAAAGTAGCAGAACTACAAGCACACAAAGTGCCACATTGGAACACTTTGTAAGAATTTTAGTCACTAATCTGGAACGTCGTATCGTTGCAATTTCAGTCGTCTAAATAGCGTCAAATTTTAGTACGAAAGTGTGTTTTGGCTGGCCTTGGTGCCATCTTAACGACTAGTGGACAGGACAGCATTTTACTGTGTCTAAGGTTGTCCAATGATCCGTGGATCGGCGGTTCAAATCCCAGCTCCTTCTGTAAACATGTCAAAGTGTCCTTGGGCAAGACGATGAGCCCCGATTTGCACCTGATTTGTTGGCTTTGCCCTGCATGGTTTCATCTGCAATGAATGTGTGTGAATGGGTGAATGTGACGCACTATGCAAAGATGATATATTAATGCACCATTTTTCACTTAGTCCAGTTTTTATTTGTAGATGGAAATGACAAATACAAGTAGTCTCAGTTTAAGTCATCATAGCTTTGTTTTTATACCTTATGTTTTATACCATTTAGTTTCTGTCAGCAAAACATTTTCTAACATTTTCCATCACCGTATTAGTCGACAAAATCAACACTGACACGCGCCGCTTTTTCAATTATTTTGTGCGTTCGACAGACTGTTTTTTGGGATTCTGAGTGCTGCTGCTTCCGCTGCACGGAGAGAAACTGGAGAGGAGAGGAGAGGAGAGGAGAGGAGAGGAGAGGAGAGGAGAGGAGAGGAGAGGAGAGGAGAGGAGAGGAGAGGAGAGGAGAGGAGAGGAGAGGAGAGGAGAGGAGAGGAGAGGAGAGGAGCTCAGTGACCTCTCTGAGACACGGGGGTCAGACGGGGCTAATTAGTCTGCGGCACCCCCTCAAATTTCTGCCCTAGGATATTAATGAAGTGATCCATAGGAAAGCAGCTGCTCAGCAGACACCCCCCATCCCATCTCATGCGCCACACACGCACACACAGACGCACCCTCACACACACACACACGCAGCTACAGCACTCACTCCATAAAGTGAGGCTGATTTATATTGGGAACGCGCACCAAAAAGTGCGTCGACCTAAAGCTATCCCCTCTGAGCGCCATAATCCATACCTCCGGATCGATGGCGTCCCCCAGAGGGGGGTGGGTGTGAGCCGGGTGTGGTTTTAGGGATGGAAATGGGTGGAGGAGGAGGAGGAGGTGGAGGAGGTGCAGCTGTGCATGTGTCACCACCGTGCCCAGAGAGTGTGACTATTACCGAAAGATAACGTTTTCACATGGGATTTTAAAGGTTTTGTGACATTCATTTTCATTTTTCGTTTTTCTTTTATTGATTTCGATTTACACACAGACCTTTAAACATCCTGTGGATTTTATGTGGGGGTTGGAAGGATTTTGAGTTGCAATCAAAACAGTCAAAAACTGCATGTCAATCCCATTGACATATACTGTATGGGATTTGCAGAATGCGACATCACATTCAGACCCAGATAATCTACTGAATGTGAAAAGTTCCGTTTTTGGCAGTGCAACTAAAATCAGAAAACACTTTTTCATTGTCCCAATCTCTTTACTGTAAGTACAACAAGGGTTTGGAGCAGCAGCATCTGGTCTTCTATATTTCTTGGTTTTACCAACGTGTCGGAGCCTCTGTCTGTCGTCATACATAACCGCCGTAGTAAAGCTCATTAGCGTGATCTTCATTAGCCGTCCCACTCAGCAGCATCCATGCCAGAAGCAGCGTGATGATGCTCCCCTGACTGGTGGGCTGTCACTCCTAACTAGCACTAGATGCACAAACCATGCGCTAAACCCCTCTGTCACATCAACATTTGTATCGCCATGTAAGGAGCCCTAGGGTGTGGGGCGCGCAGCACGCATCCGCCTGGGTGGCGGCAGAACGCCGGGACAGCGCTGGCGCTTTGGCATAAGGGAAGGGTCAGATCAACATATGGAATGAATTTGGTACTGGCCATATATGGAGCATGTCTTGAGTCTACAGGGTTTGATATGTTCAGGTCGACATATGGAATGCCAAAACAGGGTGGCAGCGAGGCAGTGTCCTGAGTGTACAGGGTTTGATGAAGGTCCACAGGCTTTACAATATCAGTCAAAAGGGACACATACAAAGGTAATGATGGCTGGGGAAGGATCAACATATGGAATGGTCAGGAAGAGGTTACCAGATTTTCTGGCCAATATCGATGTCATCGATGTCCATGCTGATGTCGCATAATGCCACAAGGTATATATGGTCATGCCTGGGGGGACCACCAACCAAACAGCTGACAGGAAATGCACAATTGCATGGTAAATGCGACCTGCGGTCGCAGCAATTACTTGTGAGGATGTGAATGTTTGAGAATGAAGTGTATTTTTCCGCAACGTGTTGTGAGCTTGTAAGATTATACGTTTGGTACTAAATGTTTAACAGCAGTGTGCACACATATACAGTTGTAAATACAACATACTATAAGGCCATGAGTCCAACACCACCCCCTAAACCAAAACTAAGTGCACGCACACACACACATGGTCACATGTGCCAACACCATCACACACCCACATGCCATGGAGCTATTGAATGGCGAAGGCCAGACACTAAGTTCCTGAGACACACGCACGCACGCACGCACGCGCGCGCACACGCACACACGCACACACACACACACACACACACACACACACACACACACACACACACACACACACACACACACACACACACACACACACACACACACACACACACCAGTATAAAGGACATGCCAAAATAGTTAGATATCATTCTGAATAAAAAAAAAAAAATACCAATAAATAAATGTATCATCACAGCAACACTGTGATATAATGTTTATTCCCCCCCGTGGCACTGCACAGGGAAGATAAAATGTACCCTGTATCCTCCTCCACTACATCTCCCCATTGCATCACCCGGAAACAATCCTCCATACAATATGCAGGAGTCCAAAGCGAAAACTTTTGAACCTTAAATCAATGTACTGGCAAAGATAAAGACAAAGTACAGGAGAGAAATCCCTCGGCTTCTTTTAAATCCTTGGCTTTTCCGTTCCCCCAAAAGAAAAAAGAATAAAAAGGAAAAAAAAAAAAAAAAAAGAAGTGAATCACGGAAGGTCTGTGTCTGTTGCTATGGAAACTTGCAATATGCCCTGAAACGAACCTGTTCATAACGTGACCTTGGTGCGACCTCACATCAGCGTTTTGATCATCACGGTATAAAGAATGAGGCAGCTGCTATACACTCGCTTCTTGTGCGAACTTTGATACCCAAAGTGGCGTGTTTATTCTTGGATCCTTAGTGGATACTGGCCTGGGCACTCAAATTATTCACATTTAGAATGCAAAACCGGATCGCTATTAAAGATATTCTAGCCCGGGCCGTTCTCTTACTATTTTCATCTTTAAGGAAATCCTTCATTTAAAAAAAAAAAAGCTCGTACCATTTCAAACCCCAAGTTGCATGTGTAAAATATTCATAGTAACTGGCACATCCAATATTTCTTTTGACGGCGTGTCAGAGAGAAACTTATAATAATATGTTAAAAGAAAAGATATGCAGTCAAGACAGTCAAGAATATATATATTCTTTCTTGTGAATGACAACCAGTTCGGAATTCATTAAAATGTGCATATTGCAAACTTGTTTTTAATCCATTAAGTCAGAACGATTAACGTGTCAATGTGAAAGTAAGTCACCAAAAATACTAAACTTTCTCAAACTATTAACAACCGTGAAAATTAATTGACTATGGTACAATCATTCAAGTACTGTAGTTAAGTAAAAATTTGGAGACATTTGTACTTTGGCTACTTGCAAAAGATCTTTACTCATTTGAAAACTTTCACGGAGTACTTTAAGTTCATGTTGAAGCCAATACTTTTATTACTTTTACAGTTTGAACTTGAACAGACTTTTCTTGTTGCTATACCTAACCCCCACAGAAAGAGAATCAAACCTTGCTCCCAGATTTGCATAGAAGTACACAACATTCCGCCCCTACAACACATGTCATCTCCTCATTCATACTCTTGGGGCTGCCAAGTTGTAAGGCTCCATCTTGTTTACTGCATTTACATTTACTACTGTAAAAGCTCATTAACAATTCATTCAGAGATGTTCAGAAATATTTTCCATGCTGAAAAATCACTCATCCCTGAATAACCCCTAAATAAACCTATTTCATTATTAGTGCTAAATAGCTTTTTGAGCTCGGTTCTGGGTTGTTGAACCAACATTTGTCAGGTTATGGGCAACATATATCATATTCATAATCATTTTATCAAATCATATGCATTGCAAATGACAAGGAAGAATGTGAAGAGAGAGAGAACATTTCCACTGTATAAATGTGTGTGTATGTATAAGCCTGGTAACTCATGCCATTAATATGGAAAGGTGATTACATACTGTAGGTTTATCTGTGATGATAATTTCCACAAAATATGAAATCTATCCTACAGTGCATCTATAATTCACTTCATTACTTCACTTCATTGTAGAAATGTGGAAATATATACAGTAAATGCCATACAATACGCCTACGCATTAACTCAAACTGCCATTTCCCTAACTTGCAATTTCTGAGCTACTGCTTTCTTATGGGGGGCGTTAATGAACATGAAGCATGCCTTGCATTGTCTTGGTACCTACAAGCTCACGCAGTGTTTCTCTCTATGCGCCATGAGTTTGTAGAGCAGTTAATTTCGGCAAACTGATTCATATAGAGCACATATGTCAAAGTCAAGGCCCGCGGGCCAGATCCGGCCCGCAAGATGATTTAATCCGGCCCCAGGCATGTAGAGCAAAATTGTCTGAGTCTATCAAAAAAAAGTAAGTCTCTAGCACGTTCCTATCAAAAGTTATGATCGTTTAAATAAATGCTTTTTGAGTTCTCTTCTGAACGGCATGGAATGCATGTTGTCCAGCAGGGGGAGTCGTTTTACCAGGCTAGGCTGCTGGTGCTGCAAAGTGAGAACTATACTTCAGCAGTACAAGGGTGTGTAACCGAGAGAACTATACTTCAGCAGTACTAGGGTGTGTAACCGAGAGAACTATACTTCAGCAGTACAAGGGTGTGTAACCGAGAACTATACTTCAGAAGTACAAGGGTGTATAAGCGAGAACTATACTTAGTTAACTTTACATACTTACTTAAATTTAGTATTTGAAATTTAAATGCTATTTTCGTATGGTTTATTGACGCTCTGTAAATAAAAATAGCATCTTTCATAGCAAATGTCTTAATCTAGGCTACAAGTATGAAACCATTAATATCTATTCTTAATAATAAATATGACTTGTGTGATATACTGTAGTGTAGAAGTAACCGTGTGTACATAAACATGCGTGTGCCGTGCATGCTTGCGGTCTGCGACTGGTTGCACCGCGGCGCTCCGGCCCCCATGAAGTCACATGAAGTCCAATGCGGCCCCCACCCCAAATGACTTTGACACCACTGATATAGAGGGTAAACTGAAGGGGGGCTGACACAGACTGCTGGGGAACGTCGGTATAAAGGGTAGTTGATCTTCAAATTGTTAAATCAACAGGGCATAAACATTTCATGAGGGCAAAAATAATAATAAAAAAATAAAAATAAAAACCTATGCTCTAGAGCTGGACAGTCCCGCCACTTTCATGTGTTCCAGAAATGGAATCCTCATTCATTTTTCCTAGGACTTTTTGAAAATGGTTAATATAAACACCATTACGCCGCGGAGAAAGCCAACTTGGGTCGTGACAACCACCACAATATTATCATGCAATACCTAATTAGCAAGAAGTGAAAAACGGCAGGATACAACACGTTCTGTTTTGTTTTTCATCTTAGAAAGGTTGGCTTTGTTTGTTTGTATAATCGTCTTCACATAAAAAAAAATCAGGTCTATGAGAAAAATGAATGGGGAATCCATTTCTGGAACAGGGCCGACGTCACGAGGGGCGGGACTGCCGAGCTCTATAGTAGGGGTCGGCAAACTTAGCCACGTGTGCCAACGATGGCATGCTGGGTGGTACCGGCTGGCACGCCGCCAGATTCTGGGGGAAGCCTTTTTGTTATTAAAATAATTGCATTCCTCTTGAATGTGTACGTTGTGAAGTAAGGTTATGTCTCCTGCAATATTTTATCTCGGTGCTGCTCACCTATAAAGCACTGTGAGCTTGTAGATTGTATCTTTAGTGCGCAGTGCGCAGCTGTTTACATTACGTCATATTCGCAAGGACACCGATTGACGGTTGTCTGTGATGAGTGTACGGCTACACACATGTTGTTGTTGTGGCTCGGCTGGCTCTGTGTGGTAGAACATTACAAACATTGGTAAAAAGGAACAAACATTCTTGTCCACACGGACAGATGACTATGGAGTTGTTCCACACTAAGTCTGTATACAGTCTGTGTTTTATGTTTGGAGAATGTTGGGTGTCGGACGTCCAGTGTTAACTAGTGTCAATAAGAAATGACACAACACAATTTTTGCGTTTCGTTTCAAAGTGACGCTGGTTAATCATTCTAAGATGTGGCAGACAAGACAGATGCAATAAAGAGGGATCTCTCCACTTACAACAATCAAACGAACACGCAGAAAACTTTTACCTCTGCTAAACACCATGGCACTGAAGCAACTTATCAAATTTTCCCCTGCATCACAAAACATGATAAGCCAAGGTAAGACATGGTAATACATCAAAGTCTGACTGTGTGAACATATTGCACTGAGACTGACCGTTCTAACATGAAAGTAGTGTGCAATGGATCTACTACTGTTCTATTGATGTGAAAAGAAATATTGCAAACCCCTGCTCTATTGTGTCTAAATCAATGTCAAGTTTGTGTTTGTTTATGTATTAAAAGAGTGACTTTGAGAGGTGTTTTATTTGTTTACAAAAATTACATTTATGTCAATACATAGATGTATTGACATGTATTGACGAATGTATTGACATTCGTCAATACATTTGAATCTACATCATGTCTACTACACAAAAAAAACTAAAAAAGTGGTCTTACCCATGTTAAATCACTTTTAACCATTATTTTAAACGTTACTGTAACTGTTTAAAAATATCAGATCTGCAAGCTCATAGTGCGGCACCGATTGCCACAGTATGAGCTACAGGGAGGTAAGTTCAACAGTAGCCCGGTGCAAATAAGGACACAGAATGGGGGTGGTTTATTTTTTGAAGAGGTCACCGTATGAATACAGATTACAGAATAAAGCCACGTTGATGCAGGTTCCCATTATAATGGGTTTTTTCCACAGGGTGTCATAATGACAAACTTCCCATTGTGCTAGCACACTATTTTGATTCCCTACCATGTCTTGTCTTGTATTCAGATTATGAACTGCCTCCCATCAGGTACTAGTCACGACAGGGTTCCAATTTAATACAGGGAGAGATCTTTGAATAGATTTTAACAATCAGTCCATCAGTAAGAAAACACTCAGGGCATAATGAGGGTGTATAAAATAAGCGACTGATGTACTTGAATGCACTTGTGCCTTCACTACTTGTTCGTGTTTATGGCGGCTACTGCGCTACAAGCCTTTTATGCCCCCAGACAGATTTCCCCAGGGACAAGTAAAGACATCTTGAATCATTATTTCTTTCACATTATTCAGAATATTCCAATATTTTTGCTAAAAGGAAACAAACGCGGTGAGAAACAGCACTGTGATGTTTTTTGAGGGAACCGTCGTCAAACCCGTTGGGCCTACAAAAAAATGGAAGACAAAAAGTTTCGGCCAAGTGCACTATAGCAGTGGTTTTCAACCTTTTTTTGTACCAGGGCCCACTATTTATTCGGAATTTGAGCCACAGACTTGGGTTCTGTGGCTCAAATTCCGAATAAATAGTGGGATTTCTTTTGCTTTTGTTCGTGAATACCAGGCTGGATTTGGGAAACAAAACAGCCAAACATACAGATCCAAATGACCATTAATCTACATTACATAGCCAAAATGGCTATAAAGCACTCGAGGCTAGAGAGTGAACTGTGGCCATAGCCCCGCCCCTTGCTATGCATTTCAATACAAGTTGCTCAGTGGCGTTCTCATGCACACGGAAACACTGACTGACACAGCTGGTCCTGGCTGACGCACGTGAGAGTCATGAACGTCCGTCCAACTCTGTTGCGTCCGCCGCCATTAACATACTGCACTTACACATTTCGCCACTAGGCCCCGAAGCTCGAAAATACTTTCACAGGAGTTTTGGGGAAACATATTTGACCCCCTAAACTTTGTGTTGCGGTTTGACAGAGTATGAGCGAGAACATTCGAAAACAAACAGAGCCACCACACACATACTGATCTGTAGCGTTGCCACATCAAACTGCCATTGCTCGTATGTCATCGGTTATATTTTTATTTTATTGTTTGCGTTCGAGATCTCACTTTCTCACCCCTCAATGTCGCAACCTTTCCAGTACACACGCCCCCTCCCCCGGCCTCAAACACTGCCTTACGCTATAGACACAGTTACGACATACAAGTTGTTACGACATCTACGTTCCACACCATTGCAGCGAACGGTCCGGTCGACAGAAGAACTTCCATCACCATTGAAGACAGCGGACGTATTTACGAACTGGGACGGAAATCCAGCTTTGCAGAACGACATGGGTTACACCCTGCTAGCAGTCAAAGCTACCATCGTCCAGCCTCTGCCGCTGCTGTCCAATGTCCATATTCCAATACTACCCACTCATTTTCGACCGATGCATATCACACACGTGTTGTGTTGTCTAACAATAAACTGCATGTTCGACTACGAGTCTGTCCAGGCTGCATGAGCAGCGCTCGAGCGCTCAGTTTCTGACCCCCAATGTCGCAACTGTGACTCTACATGCCATTGATGTCGCAACTCTGACTCTGCATGCCCTTGCATGGCCACAGTGTTACAGACAGTAGACAGAGTTGCGACAACTCCGTAGACATGTACAGGCATGCCATCATGGCGTTCATGTCAAAACACTAGCACCTTTGCCCACTGACTGGAGGGGACATCTAACTCACGTGGTTTTCAACCAGTCGGCCGGGCGGGGACCACCAGTGGCACTTCTGAGGGTTCCAGGTGGTCCTTAGCTAAATTATCCAAAGTTGGTTAACTGTATTAACAGTATTGTATTACAATTTCCACTGCAAACACGATCCACTGCAAACACGATCGTATTCCACTCATTTCGACCCATGGATCCCACACGTGTTGTGTCTAACAATAAACTGCACGTTCGAAAGACATCATGCGCTTGGGGTCTGTGGGGCTAAAATGTCATCACATGCTGGTCCGTGTCTCAAAGGCTGAATAAATAGTGGACCCTCGTACTATCAAAAGGGTTGTAAACCAATGATCTAACGGATCACTTCACTGAACACACTGGTTTTGCTCATCTAATCGTGCGGACGCGCGTGCTTACACAGCCATACCTCACTTTATAAACTATTTCAACAACACAGACGAAATGATCGAGAGACACAGAGGAGATCTAGAGACGTGAATTGGCGTGAAGAAAGTCGCTTAAAAACACTGATTGATCATCAATACGTGCGCACACACGCAGCCTGCAGCACTCTCTGACGCCGTACCGTCTCCAAGTCTGAACTACGGTGAAAATGAACGGTGCGGCCGTGCTTAGTAGCCTACACTGACGTTCGTTTCCACCACACAGCAACAAAGTTCTTTCCTACCTTTGACTTAATGTGTTGCTAAAAGACGCCCAGATGATATATCCAATTGATTATATTTGCACGCATGTAGCCTGCAGTGGTCAGCACTTAGCACTTGAGAATGGTTGTAGTGTGGCAGAACAACTACCCCAAATTGTGGTCGCTCTGCCACAATGCCTCAATGCAATAACAATGTATTATACGGCCTATAAAAAAGCACTTTGAGGTGCATTTAATTTCATGAAGGGTGCTATAACAAATAAAATGTTTTATTTTTTAGGGTAATAACAATAATAACAATTATTATTATTATTATTATTATTATTATTATTATTATTATTATTTACGAGTACATTTGTTTATAATGCTTTGAATATAATATTAACATATTTTAAACATAATGGGTGCATTATTATTTGATTAAAAACAATAAACTCATGATATTTAGTTCCTCACAGATCCAACGCGTGGCGCTAGAGGTTCGGGGCGCGAAGCGCCCCGAACTTCTAGTCTTCTACATTCTCTAGTTGTGTAGACTTGGGGCTAATTCACATGATGAATTTTTTAACTCTCGAGAGCGTAAACATGAGACCAAATGGACCCGGTTTCTTGGTTTCATGTTTCCGCTCTCAACGAGTTACATCTGGTTAACCAACTTTTCATCTGGTTAAGCAAATAGCTGGGGACAACATGGAACCCTCTCAAGGACCACCGGTGCTCCCCGGACCACTAGTTGAAAACCACTGCGCAATAGCTATGAACATTCTTTTTTGATCACCTCCCCACGTGCGCGCCTGCGTTTCCAATCCCGGGGATAAACAATGGCCGCTGGCGCCCCGACGTAATGAAACGTTTTACAGATGTCATGTGCCGCTCCGCCAGGAGCTGCACCTCCATTACAGAGAGGTGTCAAAAACGTGACCCCCGCTTCTCTCTTTCATCATCACAGCTCTTAATGAACAGCTAGACTCCCCGGGCCCTATTGTTTTTTTCTTTCATTCTTTCTTGATTGTCTTTTTTGCCATTTCACCTCACCTGCATGAGGCCTGCACAGGTTTTTTTTTTTTTTTATTGTCTTCTTTTCATGACGAAAAGTTAAAAACCCTGACAAGTGAGTTATCCCTTTCAGCTGACTGGCTGCAGCTACAGCTGGCTGGATTGCCACCGTCCGGTATGAACACAGTCTCAGTCGGCCGTGGCGCCGACTCATGAGTAATCGAACCCACCATTGATTCTGAGGTGTCAGGGTGACAACAATGAGGCCTGAACTGCCAGATGAAACACTTTTGACGACGGCGGTATCGTGGCCTGATCCGGATTTATGCACACATCGAACATGCACACCCTAAACGCACACACATCGTACACTCACAGAATTCAACCATGGTGTGTAAGGACAGAGTATCATTATAGGCATTTCCAGAAATTGCCATCTGCCACGTTTGGAGACCTGCAATTCATCCCACCCCCTGACATCTTTGCAACACTTTCTTAAGTATAAATATGAAGTAGAAAATATGTCTTTAAAAAAAAAAAAAACGTATCTCTTATATTGCGCGATAGCATCGCTATATCCACGTTGACGGGTATCCATTTGCCATTGCCCCCTCCTTATCTACCCAGGGAGGCTGTCGATACAGACAACACTTTGCTCTGTGGGGGGGCAGGAGGGGGGTATTGACATTCAGCTCAGACCTACAGTAACAGCCCTGAGTGGTGCAGGAGTCCAAGGGTGTCGCACGCTCATGAATTATGCAAGCACCGACGCCAGGGTGCTGAGCAACACTAGTGCCATCATAATTGAAAACAATTGAAAAGACAATACCAGATGGGTCAATAATTAGACAGCAGGGGAGAGGAAACTTGATACCGGACACACACCACCACCGCCACTGCCACCTCCTCCTCCCTCCTCTCCCCTGCACACCCTGCCTAGTGGAAGGGACCTTTAGCGTTGCCCCCAGACTGTGTGCACAGCCGGGGCACGCTGCTGCTCTGAGACAGCAGGGGCTAACATACCTTCACAGGGGCGAACGCTTATATCCGCTATAGTAAGAGGGCCTAGCGGGTTTCTAGCAGTAAAGTTGTAGCTGCTCAGCGACTTAGTGGGGGGCAGGGCCGGATCTAGGCATGGGCATAGGGGCAATGGCCCCCTAAAGGCCCTGACTGCCCCACGAAACATGATGGCATGTAAAAAACCCAAAGATATTTGTGTTTATATTTACAATGATTTGAAACACTGCTACTGCTACTAACTAGTTACAATTGTGGCACCACTAAACCAACAGCATGTCATTATTAAAAACGGAGAACTCTCCGAGTCAGACCTTTAGCTTTATGCATGCTGCGTGTCTGTTGCAACTTCAACAACAAACTGATGTTACTGTATTATTGATGCTTACTTTCCTAATACAAGTCTTGTTCAAGATATAAATCATTGTGTGTCACAGAACTAAAGAATTTAAATGACAATGGAATGGGGGGCAGCTTCATTTTCACCTGCCCTACCCCCCTAATTGGGAAATGTTACATCCTGGTGGGAAGAAGAATTCTCCAAGTTATGATTGGGATCCGATGCATTTAATGGACTGGCACAGGGATGGCTGGACTGTGGGGAAAAGTCAAAGCGCTTAAGCCACCGCCACCCTTCGCTTGTTATCTGTCAAAATGCTGTCACCTTGGATTAAATCTCGGGGCATTATTCATGGGTGTGTCTTGGTCGGTGGCGATGGGGAGAGGCGAGCGATCGATCCACCCCTCTCTCTCTCTCTCCTCTCTCTTCCAGCCCCCTCGGCGCTGCCTTTCATAAATCTATAACCGAGGGCTCCCAGCAGATCCATTACACTCACTGGTCTCCTGACCAGAACATCAGCTCAAGGTGATCACCATAAAAAAAAAACTGCTGCCCACCTCCCCTAGGGCCATTTCTCACCTTGGACTGTCTTTAAAAAACACTACAACCCAGAGAGCAGTACGGTCCCAGCATGACAGAGCAGCATGCAATCTCAGGGCGCTATACCTGTCCTGGGGCCAGACATGGATGTGTGTCATAAAAAGCTTGATAAGCAAACATTCCTTTTGGCTTGCCAGTGCGGTACAGGCAGCATCTTAAAAAGCTGCTGCAATCTTGGACGTGCTGTTTTTATTGCCATTGTTAAAGGACCACTTCAACATATTTTCATAGAATAGGTCCTCACTAGTGTACATGATGAAACAGCACTATTTTTGACTACTCGGTGTCTTCCATGCGTATCATCGATGGAGAGTAATAAAAACTGCAGGTTTACTATTCCTAAAAAGTAGTGATCCGAAGATGGAAGCTATCGTTCTCCCGATAAAAATCTGCCAAACCATGATGCCATGGTGCTATTGTGCAGTGAGGAGCAATTATATGAAGATTGGTTTAGAAGTGGTGAAGTTGTCCTGGTTGGTAAAGTTGGATATTTCACTTACAAAAAAACTTTGTCAATTTATCATCTACTCAGGCTTATGTTGTTGGTTCAGCTTTTAGATATTTGATATTCATTTTAGCTGCCCCCAAAACCAAAAAGCTTTTTTGAACGTAGTAAAAGAAATTAGATTTGGTTTTGTGATGGAGTTTTATTAGGTGTGACGAAATAAATGCTCTTCATCATATACAGTATGAACGACGGGCTGTTGTTGTCGATTGTATATAACCTTCAATCTCCACAGTTAAGACTTAGATTTGCACAATTAAGCTATGGCCTATAGGGTAATCATGTTTTTGTGCGGTTCATATCATCCTGTGCTCTGAAGGTTACTGCCGCACACATAAATGATGCAAGACAGAAATCAATGTGTAGAAAACTGCTTGGAGACATAACCGGTCCAGGCTGCCACACATACACTTTTACAGTGGTGTTGTGTCGAACAATATAACAAGCTCCGGAAAATAGAAAAGGAATGAATTACAGGTTATAAATACAAACTGCCTCAGACCATTAAACGGAGGGGGGAAAAAAAAAAGAAGAAATAAATAAAAACCTAACAGTACAAGAGGGTGTACTCACTTTTATTTATCGGGAATTTATTGATTGAAACGGCACTTTAAATGTTGCCGGACGAGTCTTGAGAAACACTCACGGTGCCATTATGTTATCGGGGGGAGAAGAAAAAAAGAGACGTTTTATTTGCCTTTTTTATGGAGTCTCATTTCCGCATTTCTCAAAAGTGTTGGCCCGGAAAAGCGCACAGAGGCTCTCCCTGTGTGTTTGGCCTGCTTGCCCATTAAAAAGGTTTTTATAGGCAGCCATATGTACTTTCATGGGAGGGTTAATGGTTTCTAAGGACCCCAATGCGCGAATTCTCAAAATCCACAGCGTTAAATCCGAGAGTGCGCACAGCCAGGATGCACGCGCGCACACACACACACACACACACACACACACGCACACACGGTCGTATGCAGGGTTCTATTTCAGACTGAAATGGCATATACTTTGTTAACTAATTGCCAACCTCTGCCACCAGCCCGAAGGGAAGGATCTGGCAAGAGGCAAACATGGAGGGATGTGAGGTGGAAAAATAAACCTGTCAACATTTACAGTCTTGAAAGCCTAATGAGCAGAAGTAACCATAGCAATTTAGTGAAAAAAGTAGCATCAAGGACGAGGGCACACTATTTAGGCAGTTCTGTATCCGTTGCATAATTGGCTGTGAAAACGGCACAACAGGAGTCTGTTACTGCTTGTTCTTAATTAGATTTTCATATCCTCATAGTCTCGGGATGAGAGGTAAACAAAAGCCGTCAAGTACTGTAGATTCATGAAAAAAAGAAGGAAACGTCCCAACCCTTTTCTTTGGGAGGACGGCACCGCTGTCAAAACATAGGCGACATGTTGTTGTTACCCGTAAACTCTGCACTACTTTTCCCTCCGGGGGAAAACGAGAGAAATGTTCTCCACGCTGCTGGCCCTGAGTCACCCTATCAGGATATGGAGCCGCAGCTCAACTCTTAAGTCACATAATGCTGTCGTCGTATATATATAGAATAACTCCCATTCTTAAAGAAAATAAATAAAAAATAAGACCGTGTCATTTCCTTTAAAACAGAAACCCATGTACGGTACTGTACACCCCCAAGGGAAAAAAAGTAATTGCTCCAAAGAAGCGAGTGAGTATAGACTAGAGGTGGCTGCTGGTGGCTCAGCCGGTTAGCACGCCTGCGCGCGCACACACACACACACACACACACACAGGCCTGCCAGCATGCCGAGCAACTGGGTTCGAATTAGTCATGAATTGCTGGATATATCTACGGAATATAGACAGCTTAAGAGGTACGAGGATATCGATTTTTGAGTGGTGTTCGCCACTCCTATAGACAGCTGTGTGTCGATATGTCTGTCTCTGTGGTCGGGTATGGAAATAGCGTTGACCACCCAGTGTCTTCGCAGAGCGCACACGCGCACACACACACACACACACACACACACACACACACACACACACACACACACACACACACACACACACACACACACACACACACACACCCCCTGTTTGGGTCCAAAACGCAGTCTGGATGGAGAATCCCAGATGTTAGGATTAGAGATGCCCGATATTGACTTTTTTAACCGATATCCGATATCCCGATATTATCCAACTTCTAATTCCCGATACCGATATCAACCGATACCGATATATGCGGCCTCCAGTGGTGGAAAAATAACAGAAACTATTACTATACAAATATTTAATACAAATAAACATTTAGTATAAATACGAATTCATGTTATAGCCTAGAAATACTCCATACAACTATAAATTCAACATGTAGCCTACTTGAGTAAAGTACAAAAGTAATGGTATAAACATGACCGTAGCGCTGAGTCTACATCTCTGTAAATAGTCATAATTCCCAGTTTGTAAATACCGATACCGATATTTTCCGATATGAAATTTGAAAGCTTTTATCGGCCGATAATATCGGAGGGCCGATAATATCTGCCATCTCTAGTTAGGATTCCAAAAAAATCCATTCCCATAGATACAGTAACAACAGCTTTACTTAATCGCATGGCAACCGGAGTGCTGCAGACAGAGAATAGACTTGTGAAACATAATCAATATATATATATATATATATGTATAAAAAGATGTCAAAAGACGATCTATACAGTAGGTCAGTGAGTTAAAATGCTGTTTTTCTATTATTTTTCCTCTTTCTTTATATTCAGTCTGGAGCTAGCAGATAGACAGGGAGACAACCAAACACAGCTGTTGTTAGGATTTAATGGCAGGGAAATGTGGACACATTTTCCTATACCTCATAACCCACAAATCATTAAGCAGGGATGGTACTGTACTGTATGCTGGACTGGCATGGCAAAATCTAATGTTTTCCCCTTATTGCTTGTACAACAACAACAACAACATATAAAAATCTACAAACTAACCAGAGCGCACAGACCTCTGCCAAGGATGCAGCTTGACAATTATGTGCTCTGGAGTCATACACACTTGCCAAGTTCACTTTGTGGAAAATGTTCAATTAAAAAAAATATGTATATTATACCTCATTGTGGTTTAAAATCTGAATATTCTATCATCAACAATGTAATTTAGTATGTGAAAAATGCGGACCGATAATTAGCAATCAAACTGAAAATGGATGTGAATCAGGGGGATTGACTGGCAAGTCATTGGCCCTAATCCAAGCCAATGATTTTTCACCTTTTTTGCACTATACAGTAGTTATACATGACAGTAATACATTAACACTAGTATCAGAATCAAAATAGTATAGTAAATCTTCACATTATTGGAGTCTTGAGTTTATTGTCCAATTTAAAGACTGTGTCATGCAGGGGCGGATGTAGCATTTCCCAATTGGGGGGCAGGAGAAAATGGTATGGGTGAAGTCGCACCCATACAATTTTCGGTTACAGGACTTACTAGACAAGTAAAACATCAATAAGTAGTTGTTGAAGTTGCAACAGACACGCAGCATGCATAAAGCTAAAGGTCTGGATCAGAGAGTTTTCTGTTTTCAATGATGAAATGCTGTTGGTTTAGTGGTGCCACAACTGTAGTTAGTTAGTAGCAGTTAATGCTGTTTGAAATCATTTTAAATATAAGCACTTTAATTCGAAATATCTTTGGTTGTTTTGCATGCCATCGTGTTTGGTGGGGCAGTCAGGGCGTTTAGGGGTGCATTGCCCCCCCCATGCCCATGCCTAGATCCGCCTCTGGTGTCCTGGCTCCCACCCTGCCATTATGAGGCTGTTATGTTTGGCCCACACCACTGATGGGTTCATAAGTAACTAGTTTGTACATTTCTTTCTCTCTCTCTCTCTCTTGAGGAGTGAACAACGTGCTGAGTGCTGGGATTTCCAAACCTCATCACCATCACCATCATAGATGTGCATTAACACCCCCACCCCAATGTTCCAACTCGGTCCCCAATGTTCCAATTTGGCTTTGACTTGAGGTGAGATAATACCGTCCTAAAAGCCCTTTGGCACATGTTTGTACTCGATGGTGTGTGTGTGTGTGTGTGTGTGTGTGTGTGTGTGTGTTGTGTGTGTGTGTGTGTGTGTGTGTGTGTGTGTTTTTCCCCTGCATGTCACTGGTGATGATCCCCCTAATGACAGCTTTCATTAAGGCTGGGTGGGGAGGGGGTAGTTGGTTGTTTTGTGGACAGATGGGAGCACTACGAAATGGGAGAGGTTGCATTAGAGGCGGCTGCCACATTCCCACTTCAAACCTGACCCCTATTCCAGCATGAACCCACAACCTTGCCCCACTCCCACTCCCACTCTCACACCCACCGACACACTCCCATTCTCCCTTCCTCCTCCACCACCCATTCTATTCCACCCCTATACGAGGCTGCTGATTTTGACAGAACCATGTCCAGACTTTTAAAGGGTTCCCTGCCTAACATGACAAATATGGCTTAAAACACTATACTTGCCTTCTATAACCTGAAATGTGTAAACCTAAAAACACATTCAGTATCTTATTTCATTCAACAACAGAATCTTTCACTCAATACGAACTGCTCCTGTCGAAGGTTGAGTTTAGAATTTATTGTGTATTAAAGAAATAGAATAATTAAAGTGTTTGCATTTGTTTACATTAATTACAGAAGGCAAGTACACTGTTTTAAGGGATATTTGTCTTATTAGCCAGGGGATCCATTTAAGTCTTTTGAGTAAAGTTCCACTTCAGACATATGTTAGTTAGTGCACCTGAAATGCTTTATCTCTAGTCTATAGCTTTGGACGACAACCTTGCCCGATTTCTGTGTTTTCGAAAGGCCTCGTTGGTGTTGTAATGCCTGCTTTTGCATTCTGAAAACAGCAGACAGGTAGCATGTATTTCAGCTAAACATGAACTCACTCCTCTATTTGTCTTCTCCTCCGCTACAGTCCGAAGTTTTTTGATTGTTGACAAAACCGCCGATGCATTCAGTCATGATGCTAGTCATCGTACCTTAGTTTGTACTCATTATTCTGCATTGACACAAGGCAGTGGATAGACATATTGCAACCATGTCTGAGTGAGACCACCACCACTCTTTCTGAAAGCGCTTACCCAGCACCCCCCCCCCCCCCCCCACACCACACACACACACACACACAGACACTCCTCCTACTTGACCACGGTGATGAATGACCGTGGGCCGTCCCGCTGACAGCATGGCAGCTGATGCCACATAATTACAGCATCGCCGTTTAGGCCCCCCGAAATTACCAAATTACAGCGGTCCTCTCAGGAGGCCGGAAGAAAGACCGACAGGACCCAGTGGCGGGCAAACAAAAGAAAACACATACAGACAGAAGAGATGGGGCGGAGGGAGAACACCGGAGGTGGGGGCTGCCATATCCGTGGGCCGGTCACCACCGGAGCAGAGAGCTTCAGTTATGGGGACCAGGGGCGGATCTAGGCATGGGCATGGGGGGGCAATGCCCCCCTAAATGCCCAGTCTGCCCCACCGAACATGATGGCATGCAAAACAACAGCTGAAGCGCCACTAAACCAACAGAATTTCATCATTGAAAACTGAAAACTCTCTGAGTCAGACCTTTAGCTTTATGCATGCTGTGTGGCTGTTGCAACTTATTATTATTGATTCTTACTTGACTAATACAAGTCCTGTAACTGAAAATGGTATGGGTCCGGCTTCATCGCCCGTGGCGCGAAGCGACACAGGCCCCATACCATTTTCTCCTGCCCCCCCCCCCCCCCCCCCCCCCCCCCCCCCCCCCCCAATTGGGAATTGTTACATCCGCCCCTGATGGGGACTAGACCTGAGAAAACCGACAGGCGCTCCAGCCAATGAGAAGCCGGCGAGGCTGGCATGATCGTTCTTCTAAGCAGCCTCATAAATAATGCACGGAAACATCTGGCCTTCAAGTTCGTCTTGAGCCTTCCTTTCTTAACACTCTCCGTGCCAGCCCTTTTTCATATTTTTGGAGGTAGCCAGTGCCAGTTTTTTCATCAAAAACTCATATTTCATATTTCGGTCCATGTTTCCGCACGGACAAGTTAGTTGGCCGCACACACTTCCGGTTCCGGTTTGGTAGGTCTCTTGTTATTGTCTATCAATGGTGGATGCGGTCGCTGCTAGCTGCTGTTAGCATGGGGATCGAATTAAACCGGCGCCGGTAACTACGTCATTTACAGTAGCGTTTACGTCAGCAGCATCAGTCGTTACTGTAAATCATAATGATAACGAAAGACGTAGATCTATTTCAATGGCATGAAAACTGTTAATTATCGATACAACCAATCATTAATTCATCAGAGGATTCTGTGCGAGATGATAAATAATCCTCGGACTGTCTTTTTCGTGGCATTTCATCCGATCAAGACCAAGCGGGCAGCGAGACCTGACCGCTACGCTTCGCGCACTACGCGATTAAGAGTACCCCAACGCGCTGGTTTATTCAACGTTGGTTTGTTTATGTTTCACCGATTCACTCCCCCACTCCACAATCCCCTTAGTGATGAAGATCCAATAATCTTCAGCTAATCCTCGTGCTCCGTCAACTGTCCAGAAGTAAAACATTAAAATATTATGTTAATGCTAATACAACTAGCAATACCACTACAATTAGCCTACTACTGCTACTAGCACTACTAATGCTAGTACTACTACTGCTGCTACTACTGCTGCTGCGACAACTAATACTTCAAGGTTGTGCTTTATTGTTACATCTTGTTTACAGGTACTTAAGAGCAAAAACCTCATTTTGTTTGGCTTCCTTCAGAAAATGTAGCAGCAAAAATATAATATAACAAAAACTCAGCAAACAAGGACAGAACAAACAAAGCAAAGAAGAGTTAACAAGGAGTAGGAAGAGAATAATATGTGCATGTTTTCCTTGTAGTATAGCAATGTTAGGTGATACACTGTGCGCACGCGCGCACGCACACACACACACACACACACACACACACACACACACACACACACACACACACACACACACACACACACACACACACACACACACACACACACACACACACACACACACACACACACACACACACACTTTCCACAGTAGACTATGTTCAATACATTTACAGCTAAAAAGGTATACGCTCTGATTCTCATCAGCTCATTCATGTATCATCTTCTACTACTACTGCTAGGCCTACTGCTATTACTATTGCTGCTGGTGTACTACTCCTGTGCAAAGCACAAGTACAATACTACAGTAAGTTAAATGGAATTATGAAATTCATCGACTAAGGAACTATACAATGTACAAATGGAAGCCAATGGACACATTTGGTTCCATTTGTAACAGATGTGGCTATATAAAGGTCCCAGAAAAAGCAGAGACAGAGAGAGAGACAGAGACAGAGAGAGAGAGACAGAGACAGAGAGAGGCACAGTCATCTGAAGGGAGACCCAGCAGCAGCTATAGTGTGTCTGCTGTGTGGGTGAAGTGACGAGGTGACATTTATGATGTGTGTGCTAACAGTGAGCAGCAGTGTGTGTGTGTGTGTGTGTGTGTGTGTGTGTGTGTGTGTGTGTGTGGTGTGTCGCTGTGGGCTCCATGTTGACTTTAGCAGTGTGTGAACGTTGTGGAGGCTGTACGGGGCGGCCCACCAGCGGGGGGAGAGAGAGAGAGAGACCGCACTCCTTTATCCCAAAACAAAGGATTTCTTTCACCTTAAGCGTTCACACTAGGGGGGTATTTGTCTTTGTAAAGACAGATTTTGTAAATGCTTGAAAATGTTTTGCCTATAGGATTCCAGTCTAATCATCATGCGTTATTTGCTCAGCGATTACGATCCTCCTGCAAGTATTGGCGTTTTTCATCCAAAGGAAAATTAGGTTAATTCAAATCTTTGCTTCTGTTTCTTTGCCCCTGGATCAACAAAGTTCCAGATGGAGCGGGTCGAGGGAGGGGGGGGCAATTACATATCATTTTTGGGGGTCCTTCCTTGACATGAAATAGTTTGAGAACCACTGACATAGAAACATGTTTTTTCAGAAAACTGTCAAGTCTAAACGGGCTAAAGGCCAGGCTGTCCATCTGTCCGTCCGTCGACCCTCTGCAGAGTGTCAGCCCACGCCGCCGTATGTGACGCCAGGCGGGGTGAAGACATGGCTTTGATAAACCTGTCTGGTGGAACGATAATGTTCCAGGGGAGGTGGGGGATGGGGGTGTAATTTAATCAGAATGAGCCGCCCGACGTGTCACTTACTAATAGTAGGTACTTTGCCGTGATTTATCTGTGTTTGCCGAGCAGAGCGAGACAAACAGACGGTCCCCGGTCCTCCAGATTAAATAGGGCATGGGAAAGATTCCTCACGCTATTAGGGAGAAGAATTCATCACAGGGCTAATGATTAGCAATATTAGCACAGGTGCGGTTACTGTAAACACCGGAGACTCCATTTGATACAGGCCGAGGTGGGAGGGAGGGAGGGAGGGAGCTATGGCCTCGTCTTGACACCGCGGTAATCAGACCAAAACCGACAAAGACACCCTTTCTTCCAACATTGCCCACGCTGTAAAGCAGGGGTTTTCAACCGGTGGTACGGGAACCTCCAGTGGTCCCTGAGAGGATTCCAGGTGGTCCCCAGGCTAAATGAGGGAAAGTTGGTAACCAGATGTAACCCTCCAGACACTTGCGGGTCCATTTGGTTTCACGTTTACGCTCTCAAGAGTTAAAATATTCATCATGTGAATTAGCCCCAAGTCTACACAACTAGAGAATGTAGAAGATCAATGGACATTTTGATATGCAAGTTTGCCTGTATTGGTATTGTGGACAAAAACAAAAGAAATCTTTAGATTGGGGGTCTGTGGGGCTAAAAATGTCATCAAATGGTGGTCTGTGTGGCTCAAAAGCTGAGTAAATAGTGGGCCCTAGTGTCAAAAAGGTTGAAAACCCATACTGTAAAGCGACGAGTGGACGTGTCTCCCTAACAGGCTCGGTAGCCCAGCAAAGCAAGTCTGTTATAAAGAATGAAAGGAAAAGCAGGAGAAGCGAGCGAGAGAGAGCATGTGTTGGTTGCTCTTCAGAAGCACGAGTGCACACAGAAGTGCTGAGGAGGAGTGCCAGGTCATTGCTGAGGCAAAGAGGGTATAGCATTTGGAGCGTGCGTGCTTTCCAAACAGTTAGCACCCCCCGGTTTTAGATTAGGGTAGTAATCAAAGGTCTGCCGGCTGTATCGATGCTTTCGGCCGATAGCACTTGTGTGTCTCCTGACTATCGGAGTATAGGGCCCCGCGGTTGCAGGCAATTCTGCCGAAAAGGCTGAAATCCATAAAGCTACAAAACTGATAAGCCGGGAGTGAAAACTAGCTCCATGTGAATTACAATGAGGCAACCGACGCACTACCCTCGTTCTGGCACGAGGCCACGGCGAGGTGTACCAAAGCAAAAACTCTTAAATCCGCTGCTTAAAAGATATCGGGGAGAAATGGGCGGAAATTGGAAATACTGCACTCTCGGTCGTTTTATAAAGTCGCCAGGCGCATGCCTCTGTAAGCAAATAATACATCGTTTCTACTCTATGGTACCATCTATTTCACTAGTTTACAAGTCGACTAGTAAACCCACTGTCGACAAAAAAGGGGTTATTATTCTTATTAGCCTATTATTAATATCGTTTGTTCTTTAGTCTACTTACTAGGCAAATAGTCGACTAGTAAAAACCACAAGAAGTGAAAGCCCTATATGCTATATGAATGTGTTCTGTGTAGTTCTATTAGAACTACAAGCTCACAACAGGTTGCAGTGAAATGTGTAGGGAGTTATCATCTACCCTGGGCATGGGGTTGACATTGTCACACAAGTATGTCCTAATCAAGCTATGTACAGACAGACTGAGGGAAAAGTTCGTACAGAGGACATTCTCATGGCAGGAGAAAAATGAAAATGTGTCGTTGGCTTGTCGAATCCAAACAGAATTAATTATTTAAAGCATACTGTATATACTTGGAGCTAAAAGAATGGAGTTGAGGGGGGGGGGTGGAGGAGGTGAGCGAAGCAAAACAATAAACAGGCATGAAGCAGCAGTTTGGACTGTCAATCTGAAGGCAGCCCCAGGGAGGGAAACACAACCGCGGCTAAAAGATTTCAGATGAAATCGGAGAGTGAAAACAGTCTATCTAAGCGCTCCTGCGGGACGTTAACTTTTCTCAGAGAGACCTCTTGGTTTGAACTCCCAAATACCTACGGGGTGTCTGACTGCTACTGTGACGGCTAACGGATGGAAATGTGTAAAATGCAGATTAACACCAGGGTACCTCATCGCAGGCCATGCGTGTGAACTGTGTGGGCTGTCTGACTGTTGGATTTGTTATCCAAGCACTGTGGACTTGATCCTAAAGCGCCTGTGGGCCCACAAACCTGAAAGATAACACCTTGCAAAATGGGATGAGATGCTTTACCTCTCACTGAATAGAAGGACGAAAACTTCGATTAGGGATATATTTGATATGTATCCTTTCAATATATGGACCTACATACCGGCAGTTAGTTAGGTACCTACCAACGAATCTATAGAGATAGGTAGGTATACCCATAGAGCCTTATGGTATAGACAGAGTTGTGCAAACTCCGTTCACTTCATGAGGCCAGACAAACAGGGACATGCAACGCCACTGGCAGATGACTCTAGAAGACTTGCAGCAGTTGGGGACTATCCCCCGATGGCAAAGCACAGCTTTTGGCGTGTTGTTAACAATGTAGGTGAGATGTACGCTTAAGAGGAGGGTCACCAGGGAAACCAGAGATGCCAGTGGAAGGGGTGAACCCCGTCGGTGTCGCCAGTTTTCTTGGCTTCTGTGGCAACTGCGACAGAGCACGCCTACTTCCTCATCGTGTTGAGGTCACAGGGAGGGTGATCTTGAACTCCCGAATATCACAACTCTTGTGCTAGATGGATATTGGATATCTGGATATACCTACACTACCTACTTATTCAGCTACCTGCAGTTGGACCTACAACACGTCTATTACCTATCCATCCACCTATCTACACATCAACCCACCCATCCATGTATGCACATACGTTATGCTTGTTTGTTTTTCAGATTTTAAACATCACTAGACACGTTCCCAAAACAAATTTAGGTAATTACTTGCACCATAACTCTACATAGCAATGCTTAATTTCACGTTGAGCAACCACACTTCTTCACACATAATTGCGAATGGAAAATAACACCAGCAAATTAGAATTGGAAGAGATAATAAACTATGGTTCAGCCAGCATGTACGCCAGCCAGTAGTCAAGCAAATGCACACCATAATAATATAATACGATTTGCGCCTCTGGATGAAATATTCAGCAGCCCTTTCCCATTGCTTGTTTGTGTGGTGTATGTCCGTGATAACAGCAACCATTCTGAAGTAATCACACGGCGCAAATATTTTTGGGAGGGAAATGGTATTGCATTCTGTTGCATTGTGTGATGGGGTCACTGCATCAAATGTGACTACACGGCATTGTGAGTGTCATAAATATTATAGGCTACAGACGCATTGTCCCTATATGCGGTTATACATTTCCTCTGCTAGTGTTTGGTCAAATTTAATACCCTCCTACTCTCCCGTTCCATATCCAAGTGTGTCGAATCACACATTGGGCTCTATAATTCATGTCCATGAAGTGCATACAGCAGCACATTTTACTGATGTCCACTTTCTTAAAACACCCAATGCACCCGTTTCTAAAACGGCAACGAATGGCCAATCTACAAGCTCACTTTTAACTGCTAAAATCTGCCATTTCTGAAACGTCCTGTCTTTCTCTGACGTTTTTTTTTTTAAACAGATTGAAAGTGGTGCAGTCACGACAGTGAACTCCTTAAAACACATAATGAAAGGGTCAACCCGAGCTCTTGTGCGCTACTCAACCAACAGTGAGGCACCGGCGTGAGTATCCCGAAGCGGGAAATTATAAACATGTGGCTTGTGGTTTCTGCACGCTCAAAGTCACATTTTCAAGCTGATAATTAATCTAATAATAGCCGAGCGACTTGTCTAACATGAGGGCAAAATAGACAATTTCCCTGTCAGATTGATATAACAGACAGTTCCAGAGTCTTTCCGGCTATGGTAGGTGGATAATTACTGCCATTGATTAATAATCCTTGGCCAGCCTATAATAATCAGTCCCACATGTGCTCAGGCCCTCTTAAAGGAGAGGCTCATTTGCCACTGGGATTCACAGCCCTAGACTGCTTAGGGGGACATAATGAAGAGCAATTTTCTTGTCTTGAGAGTGTGTGTGTGTGTGTGTGTGTGTTGTGTGTGTGTGTGTGTGTGTGTGTGTGTGTGTTGTGTGTGTGTGTGTGTGTGTGTGTGTGTGTGTGTGTGTCAGGGGGGGACTCAAATGAAGGGGTTTTAGACTTGTCATTTTCCATTGCCTCAGCATATCAAATCTCCAAACAAGGACAACTCTATGTTTTCATGTCACCCCCCCCCCCCCCCCCACACACACACACACACACCACCACCACCACCACCTTGTCCCTATAGGCTAAGAGCATTTTGTCCAGAACATGCGGAAGCATTTTATGTCTTTACCAGCAGCTTTACTTCTCCCCTTTAAATTGTACTTTCATGAAAGAGGAAAAAAAAATGACACGGTTGAGCGTTGCGCGCCTTTGACAAGCAAAATACAATTTACTATGGTGACATTATCCCGTAATAAGACTAAAGACTCAAGGACATTGCAAGATAAAGAGAAATGGGCAGTCCCGTAATATGATGGATGGCTTATTGCCGCTGCCTTGTTAGCAAAGGCCTTAAGGCATCGCGGCTGGATGTACTGTATGCTCCAAACCTCTGAAAAAGGGGGGGAAAGAGGTGCACATTTTGCTCTGCGTTCAGCCGAGGCCTATAGCCTTATACAAGTTTCCAATTATGTGTGGCACGGCTAGGCGGCAAGCGCTGCAGAGTGTCCCCATAGAAGAGGAGAGCGACGTTTAGAACAAACCGGGAGAAAATTTGCTCTGACAAAACGGAAAAGAAGAAAGACCACCGTGGAAAAGCCAGGCCTTGACAAGTAAATGGAAAATGTCCCGTCTGCTATGTGTCTACGTAGTGATGGAAGAGTACTGCTGCGGGCATGTTATGTACGATACGGTGCTGGTACGTACATCTGTGTTAACAACAGTGTTGCCAGTAACGCGTTACTTAGTAACGCGTTACTGTAGTCGGACTACTTTTTTCAGTAACGAGTAGTCTAACGCAACTACTATTTCAAAACCAGTAGTCAGACTACAGTTACTTATTTAATATTAGATGCGTTACTTTTTTCGCATTTCACTCTGTAGAATCCACGAGTTCGAGGCGGCGTTCGATTGGAACATGCAGGCCCTTTTTTAGGTGACATTCCCGCTCCACGTGTTGATAAGTGTAGCAAACATTCTACTCCTCAGATCTCTGTTTCGTGGGCCGCGGCACGAGAGAGGGGGAGAGTTAGCTGCAACGTTAGTGTGCTACTATGGAGGAAGAGCGGTTCGCGTTTAGCAGTTGGAACAACTTGGAAGTACAACCACTATTTTGATTTTATTTCAGTTAATGATGGTAACATCAGGGTCCGATGCACGCTCTGCCCTGGCGAAAAAGTACTGTCAACTTTCAAAAATACCACGTCTAACCTAAAGAATCTTGGTGCTAGTCCTATATGCCGCAAGTAACTAAAAGTAATCTAACTTAGTTACTTTCCAAATCAAGTAGTCAGTAATGTAACTAAGTTACTTTTCCAAGCAGTAGTCAGTAGTCGGATTACTGTTTCAAAGTAACTGTGGCAACACTGGTTAACAAACATGTTATACTGAAATATCAGATTCAGATTACTTTATTGATCCCAGACTGGGCAATTCATTGCAGCTTGGTGCTTAATCATACAAACAATAAAAACAAATACGAACATTCGACAAACACACAAAGGTGGATGGACCAGCTCAAGTGCCCCATAAATAAGCAATAAATAAGTATAACATTCCACATCGATAAATAAATACTGTGGACCTGCCACCTCTGTATAACACAGGATAACCTACACTTGGATTCCCCTGGATCTGATAGCAGATGGGATAACAGCAATCACACACACACACACACACACACACACACACACACACACACACACACACACACACACACACACACACACACACACACACACACACACACACACACACTTCCCTTTCATTTAGCGCAGGGGTTTTCAACAGGTGGTCCGGGGACCACCAGTGGTCCCTGAGAAGGTTCCAGGTGGTCCCCAGCTAAGTTGGTTAACCAAATGTAACTCTTGAGAACGTAAAAATGGTACACTCTCAAGAGTTAAAATATACATCATCTGAATTAGCCCAAGTCTACACAACTAGAAGGTGGTCGAAAGCAAACGAAATCTTTAGTTTTGGGGTCTGTGGGGCATGAAATGTTCTCAAATCGTGATCCTTGGCTCAAATGCTGAATAAATGGTGGACCCTGGTATCAAAAAGGTTGAAAACCCCTGATTTAGCGCATAGTATTTTGGGTGGGGGGGGGGGGGGTGTGGAGCAGGGGATGTTAACAAGAAGTAGAGAAAACTGCCTTAAAGCACAATCTCATAGCATTATAGCGTCTCATTATAGCGTCCCCCCCCCCCCCCCCCCCCACACACACACACACACACTCGCCCAAAGAAAAAGAAAAGAAAATCAGTATGTGCCGAGTATTTGATGGGAATTGAGAGGGTAATGGGTGTCAGTGTGTTTCTAATCAATGTCTTTCCCAATGAAGAGTGCTCATGCCGCATGAACCACGGATGATGACAAGACATCATTTAGTCCTCATGCTAGTTTATTATACAGATTTCTAATCTATAATACAGACTTTTCAGTTTAATTTTATGTAATGATATAGAAATAACCTAAAATCAGAAGTTGTCACTGACAATGTTGAGCCCTCCACGCCTGTAGTATGAACTGTCCCTTGCTACTTCCCATGCCTATACCCTGTATGGCAAGTGTCAGATTGATGCTAAATACATTTCCTGGCAGTGATGAGTCATTATGCGCACATTGTGTATACCATTGTTGTTTTCAGAAACAAAACTGGACGACCCTGCTGGCGTGAGTGGTCGTTCGCCACTCTGTTCAACTAGTGCACCGTGTACTGCGTTTTTGACCACCGGCACTGAATGTACAATGACCGGTATTTGAATGCATTGGAGCGTTCCTGTAAATCCTCAATTTTGTTTAGAGGAATTATAGACAACTTTTTAGCCAAAAAAGAAACTAAAATATAAGCTATATTTTTAGTCTGTGTAAACCTGCCTACCTACCTACCTACCTACCTACCTACCTACCTACCTACCTACCTACCTACCTACCTACCTACCTACCTACCTACCTACCTAAATCAATGCTTTACCAGTATGAATTTCCTAATTTCCCTGGTGGTTGTATGGTACAGTTGTATTTACTTTGTTTTCTATGGCAATCTCAATATCAATAACAATATCTTACTTGCGCGGTACATTTATATACTATGGGGAAATATGTTAACTGGTCCTTTCCCAGAGGCAACTGTATTCATTCTCACACAAATTAAATTCATGAATCAAAAAAGGCACACAGGACAAAACTGTGCTTCTTAACAACTTGAACCCAATCGGCATACATATCAGAATAGCCCATCTACAAGTTCACAACATGTTCTTGTAGATCCAACATGAAATGTCAGAGACTACTTGTAATTTCAAATGATGCGGAAGTTTAACAATAACTAGTGAGAGCATAAAATGAATCTATTCGTTTTAATTTCACAATCAAAAGTTAAATACAGAAAGATTACACCTTCAAGGACCGCTGGTTGAAAACCACTGGTCGATGCCAAATATCTTCAGCTAAAGTGTTTTAGCAAGTTGCGCCCAGGCTGTGAAATAACTGAAGTTACATGAGATGCGAGAAGGTCTACCATCTTGTTTACTTCGTGTACTACGTGTGTGTGTGTGTGTGTGTGTGTGTGTGTGTGTGTGTGTGTGTGCGTGCATGTGTGCGATTATTTATGATTTCACAAAGCGAACCGCTGTTACGTATGTCACAGTTCTGGCAGCTTTACAAATGGGCGGGTAGGTGGCGCATAACGAATCAGTCACCGAGGGGGAAACAAAATGGGAAAAATGAATAAAATCCAATTGTCAGATGAAGTTCGGGAAGGAGTGAGATCTCTTGTCAAGAGCTGAGCGCTCAAAAGCGATTGACCGGTTGTCAATTTGTAACAAATGCGAGAGCGAGCCGACATAACAGCAACAATAGCGATGATGGTGAGAAGAAACAAAAGGCTGAGCGGGGAAATACGGCGCCCAATGTTGGCCATGTCATCACACTGGATAAAGAAATGACAAGACCGCACTGCACCTTTCCATCACAAGTTATCAATGATTTCGTCCCACACATCCTCGCTGGGATAATATGGATAATAGCTGTACCACAGTGGCAGGGAGATCGCTCCACACATGCTATGATGTGAGCTTTTTTGGAAGGTGATTAAATTGTCACAGGCGCGGCAGCCAGACACTTGAACTTGGGCCGTCTGGTAGGATGACTCATTGTTTATCTGCTCGGCTTTGTTTGACATCCTTTACGACAGGCCGTATTAACACACAGGCCGGTTTCACCGTCCTCTTTAAAAAAAAAAATCTTTCCTCTCGGTTATCTCATGGAAATCCTTCAGGGATAGGTTACTTACTACTGACAGGACGACAATGATGGCCATTGTTTTCCATCCACCCCCGCCCCCCTCGGGCGGTTTGCTCCGAAAAGCTATTTGAAACCACCCCTAAAGAGTGACATTACCGCCGTGCGATACCAATAATTTTGCCGCGCAGCTGTTCACACCCCCTTTGACTGCTGAAACTCTCACACAAGCATGAAGATGCGACTCTCTCACACAGAGTCACAAATCAAAATCAAAGCGTATCCTTAACAACAACAAAAAAAAGTTTGACGCATTGCCACGCGTCCGCGTCAAACATTTTGTTTTTTTGTTGAAGTCTGCAGACAGAATCCATCAGGGGGAGGAATATCAATCAACTCACCACCTAATAGTTCCCTTAATGTCTTTGTTTCGCCGTGCAGATGGTGAGCTGAGGCTAGGCGTACACGACAAGCGTCCCCCTCGTATCAATTATCCTCCAAAATAACAAGACCTAGATTTATCATAGAATGGCCGCTGCTCAGGAATACTTGTAATCATCTGTGATTAAAGTGTGTTCAGTCGCAGAGAATGGACAATAAAGGCATGCCAGTTGAGTTCCTCTCAGGAAGCGTCTGGCCTTCACCATTCAATAGCTCCGCCGCGTGTGTGGGTGTGTGCGCGCACGTGTGTGTTGTTGGCACATGTGACCGTGTGTGTGTGTGAGATGTTTGCTCTCTGACACATTTGCAGAAATCCGTGCCAAGGCATGCATGCTGTAGCCATCTGGATTCTGATGTAAAACCCTAGCATGCATGAAGTTATTTATTTTGTCTTCACATTATGCCTGTTCAGCACACTATAGCTTATTTAGAAGCCCGAGGGTAAAGAAAATAAATATAAAAAGGTCACAGAAGTGCCACATATTAATCCGGAGTGTTAATGCACAAGAAACCATTTCATATTTTGTCATACCATGGTGTCGACAATCACGAAAACATCAGACATTCTGCAAGCTCACTGCATACTGCGATGCCGTTGTGTCTTTGCATTGCATAGAGTTTGCATATAAAGGGAGCAAGCCTAAATAAGGTCTGCTGTACACGTTTTAAAACAAGCCCAAAAATATCAACCAGCAAATATTTGCAAGTGACAGTCACAGAAAAAGAAATAGAAAAAGGTTGCTTATAATGAGCAGACATGGCAACATTGCATGAATGGAAGGAGTGCGTGCGCGCGCGCGCGCGCGCACACACACACACACACACACACACACACACACACACACACACACACACACACACACACACACACACACACACACACACACACACACACACACACACACACACACACAAGGAGCCCCCGGTACCTTGGAGGGGAATAACGCCAATAGAACAACAACAGAACAGAGGGGCGCCAGAACTGTAAACTGTAACACTCCAGTTTTTTGCCGTGCAGGTGATGTGACACTTACATCGTATATAATCATTCAAAACAAACGATAATGTCTTGTACTCACATTTGGCAGGCAGGTCGTAGCCGCAGGTGATCTTGGCTCGGCCGGTGTCGCAGCCGTTTAGAGAGAGGCACTCGTCGTACAGACAGGACCCTGCTGCTTTGTGTATGCAGCCGTCAACTGTAACACACACACACACACGCACACACACACACACACACACACACGCACGCACGCACGCACGCACGCACGCACGCAAGCGCGCACGCACACGCACACGCACACGCACACGCACACGCACACGCACACGCACACGCACACACACACGCACACACGCACGCACGCACGCACGCACGCATGCGCACGCACACACACACACACACACACACACACACACACACACACACACACACACACACACACACACACACACACACACACACACACACACGCGCACGCACGCATGCGCACACGCACACACACACACACACACACACACACACAGGAACGATAGCTGTCATATGGTATACTGTCTCCTGTCTAGATTTCTAGTTTCTTAATAACATAATATTCAAAGGTTTGCACCACGTTTTCACGATTTTTCAAAAATAGCAGAGATACAAGCTCATAGCGCGCCACTCGGTGGCGCGCTATGAGCTTGTAGATCTGCTATTTTTCAATAGTTAAAACATAAAGTTTAGAACACCGAAACGCGTTCAGTACACTAAGGGTTAAAGCACAAACACACACGCACAAACAGCACGGCAGGGGCGGATCTAGGCCTGGGCATGGGTGGGCAATGCCCCCCTAATTGCCCAGACTGCCCCACCAAACATGATAGCATGCAAAACAACTCAAGATATCTCAGTGCTTATATTTAAACGTATTTGAAACGCTACTACTGCTACTAACTAACAACAATCGTCTCACCACTAAACCAACAGCATTTCATCATTTAAAACAGACCTTTGGCTTTATGCATAGCTGCGGGTCTGTTGCAACTTCAACAACAACTGATGGTATATTATTGAGGTTTACTTGCCCAATAAAAGTCCTGTAACTGAAAATGGTATGGGTGCGGCTTCAAGTGTCATGGCGATGAAGCCGCCCCCATTGGGAAATGTTACATCCGCCCCTGCAGCACGGTACAGTCAACCCGGTACAGACGTATGGGGAGACGTAAAATTTTGTTTGCCCTTTTACCTCCACTATGATTTCCTACTTCTGACTTTACAGAAGTGAATATTTGTGTGACTTTAATTGTTGCTGCCATTGTAAATGTAAAAGTAAAAGTGAAAACTGTCCAATCCATTCAGAGGCATCAGTTCTGTACAGAGTTGTGCTTGAATTATACTGTAAATTTCCAAGATATTAATAAAAAAAAATCATACAATGACAGTCAAGAGGGTATGTGCTTTGACATTCCAAAAACAAACTGCAAACGAACCCATTAAAACCAGGGAAGCAATTTCAGGTTATTTCCTTTCTATATTGTTGAGAGGTATATGGTGAGATAAAAAAGAACAAAGGTAATTGTTCTTTTCTTTCTTTTTTTTTAGGTTTTCTGACCTCAACTGCACCAAAAAAAAACTGAACTGAACTTTGAACATTCAGAGGATTGTGTGTGGTTTGGGGCTTTCTGGATAATTAGGCCTGTGGACAGTGATGAAACAGCCACAAATCACAGCCCATCTCCTCCCTCTGTGCCTCAGACCCCTGGGGGGTGGGTGCCCCATCCCCTCCCTCTGTGCCTCAGACCCCCGGGGGGGCAGAGCATCTGAAGAAGCTTCAGGACCAGAGAGAAAAAACAAGTGACATGGATTTTATTTATCCTCTGTCAAAACCTATTAATAAGCTTTTGAAGTAACATTAAAACTTTAAGGGCTCCATTTTCGTTACATGCTAAACCCCTTATCCCAAACCCCTTATTCCTCTTTTACTATTTTGATAAACTTTTTGGAACAGCTCAACATTGAAAAATGTTTTATAATTAGTTTTATAAGGCAAAGAATTTAAGGGATAAGGGGTTTAGAGGTGACGAAAATCTAGGCGTAGGATCAGTCTTAATGAGTTTAAGGTGTAATCTGGAACTTATAATGACTAAAGTTAAGATTTTTAACAACTATGCAGGGTAGGAGGATGTTAATACCGCATAACCAAATTCTAAATCTGCAGTGTGGAAATGGAAGCAGTCTCCCTACTATTCATTCAATAATGAGAAATGAAAATTTACATTTCTCATGATTGAATTCCCAACTGTGGCCCAGTGGGAATTCCCCTGGTCTCTGAGGCGGAAAAACGGAGGGTTTTGAATTAGGGATTAAGTTATTAAAGTTAAGTTTTATATAGAATCACTTTGCTTAAAAGACCAGGTGGCAAATGTGTTTGATCCATGTTCATATATACTCTTACTCATCATCATTATAATATAATGAGCATTATAGCTCATAAAGGCCATAATGTCTCATTCATGACAACTCCCCTTCTGTCCCATGAGAGAGCTGCAGGCGGTTTAGAAACACGACTACCGGTGACATCGTCAATAGGCATGTTTTCTTTTTGGAAATTTGAAACTAACTATTTCATGAATGCAAGAGGACAATGGCTTCTATTTCAGGATTGCAACTTTCCAGGAAGAGAAAGGAT
>CM076974.1:5813301-5998301 GCA_039105355.1 Benthosema pterotum
AGATTGCATCAAGCCAAAAAAGGTCTTGGGTTGAAATCCCCGCCGGGCCGTGGGCGGGATTAATATCCCTTGGGAGGTTCTGTGTCTCATATCTCAGCTGGTCAGAGAAGATTATCCCGTGATGGTGGAGGGTTACAGGGTATGTCCCATAGTTCTGCACTTGTACTGTGTGGTATGTGTGTGCGTGCACCAGCGTGTCCCGTGGTAGGAAAAGTACTACTTTTTTTTTACTTAAATAAAAGTATCAATATACTGAAATGTACTTTAGATGTACTCCTGTATTCAAAATGTAGGCCTACTCAAGTATAATAATACAAACGTATCAGCATCAAAATGTTAAACTACTAAAAGAAGGGAATATCTCCAAAGGAAACTATAATTTTATGATATTGTTTGTGGAGTACAGGTAAATGTTTAATTGGCTCAAAAATGCAGTGGAGCAGCAATAGTATAGGAAAACTGGAAATACTCCGCTAAAGTACAAACACCTCAACTAAAGTAGCGTTACTTTCTGCCGCTGCAGATGCATGCTGGGTTGTGTACGTGTGCATGCATGTGTGGGCGTTTGCCTGAGTGTGTGTGCCGTGCACTGTGCACAATGTAAAAAGAGAGCACATTTTCTCTTATTTTGATTGCAAATGTCATGTTTTTAACAGAAGATAATCCCCCCCTTCACCCACCCTCCAAAAAAAGCCTTTGGATTCAGGTAATGTGTTTTTTTTTCAGCCTCCATTATTGTGGGCGTCTATAAAAGACACATCTCAGCTTGCCTATAAGTGGAGATGTGACCCAGAGGCACAATTCTACTGCCGTCAATTTATTTTCTCATTTAAGCAGAGGATTTCATCGGGATTCCCTGCTGATTCCGACGGAACGGATGCCGAACCGTTCAGCCTCTGATCCTCATTAACTAAGTATGGCATTTACATTCACCTCAGAGACGCAAAACTATATCTGTCTATTCACTATACGCACACCGTTCTTTTTTATTTTAGACATAAAACGCCAACCTAAATGAAGCATGATATCACAATAAACAATGGCTCTAATTTGTTGTTTATTGATTCCACCGAGTTCACAAGTGCCTACGACAAATGTTGTTATTGTATTTCTACGAAATACATAATGGAGGCACTTATTCTATTATGTCCACATAATAACTCTAAGGTATATTAATGACGTAGTAAAATGTTGAAAATAAGTGGAATGGCCCATTATTATTATTATTTTTATGGATTACACATAGTTGGAACTGTGGGATTCTATTGTAAATGTAATGTAATGTGAAAATAAATACCGGTAAATAATCACACCTGTGTGTAAGTGAGAGGTGTTCTTATCATCGCTAAATTCTCCATTCATTGTCAATGGGAATGTATTGCTTGCGTAAGACAAAATGCCTACACTAATAGCTGAATATATAGGCGGGGCTGGCACTGCTCAGAAAAAAGAAAAAAAAAGGGGAGGAAAAAAGCGGAAAAAGGTAATTTGAAATTGGTCTCACCCTGATCTGGCAGCCTGTCTGAAAAGGTGACAGCTGTTCTGTGATCCTTCAAGGGCTGCCAATCTCCACCGATAGGCCAAAGACAGGGGGAAAGAGGGCATACTGCACATTTCAAACACCTGTTAAGAGCTGCTAATGGAGGACATGGCGTTTAATGGCTCTAATATGGCAGGCTGCTGCATCTGCCGCTGTCCACCTCCAACCCCACCAGGACTGGACTGTTGAAATATAACATTAATACCTCATCTGTCTCCCCGCCGGCCGCCGTCACTGCTGCAGCTTCGGACCGGCGGGGCCTATGTGGGACGTGGCGGAATATTTCATCTTCTCTGGGGTGTCTTCTACAACCCCCCCACACCCCCCACACCCACACACACACACACTATACCCCTCCCACCGCTGCAGCTCCAACCAAGTCCGCCTGGCCTAGCTGCTGTGCCACTAATGAAGATAACTTTGAGCCAGAGCGGGACAGCATCCTTCTATCTAGACCCATGCTGGGAATGGAGAGAGAAAGAGACAGAGAGAGAGAGAGACAGAGAGAGAGAGAGAGAGAGAGAGAGAGAGAGAGAGAGAGAGAGAAAGAGAGAGAGAGAGAGAGAGGTTGGATGGGAACTGGGGGTGAGAAAGAAGATGGAGGAGGAGCAGAGATAAAGGAGAAGAGGGCGAGGGTGTGTGTGTGTGTGTGTGTGTGCGTGTGCGCGTGTGTGTGCGTGCGTGCTTAAGGCCATACAAGTGAAGTTGAAAAAGAACATTCTGAGGCCTATTTTCCTCGTCCTGGTAATGGTAAAAACGGCATTTATAACGTTTTGATCCTTTGGTCCTCACAAGCATAGTCATACCAACAAGAGAGAGAGAGAGTGTGCGTGTGTGTGCGACTATGCGTGTGTGCGCGCACGCGTGTGTTGGTGTGTAGTACTGCTATGTGTGCAGGCGCGTGCGCGAGCGACCAGAAGCAGAGTTTGAGTGAGTTACTCAGCCGTAACCTTGGCTCTGCCATTGTTGCAGACACCTCCGCCTCGGCGCCCGTCCTAGCTCTCTCTCGCATGGGGAGGGGGTGGGCGAATGGCGGCGCGTTCCCACATGCATTAAGAAGGGACTCGGCCGGCAAAGCCCCCCGCTTTTTAACTCTCCCCGGAGCTCGGTTCATTCAGCACAGCAGCCAGCCGCCACCACCACCAGCCCCTGAGAAGTAAGAAGAACAACCGACGGGGGGGGGTTGGGGGGGGGCTTCAATCGCTCCCACAGACACAATGAATACCTGCTCTTGCTCTCATTACAATACCCTGCTTTTCAGAAATAGTGTCAGCCGCAATTTTCTCCTCCTAATTATTTTCGGCTCCTTCGAGAGTTGAGGTTCAGGACTAAGAGCCCAAGAAAGGGAGGCGTATAGGCTGCGGTGGAGGGTGTGGGGGAGGAGGGAGGGGGCTTGGAGTGAGGGTGGGGGGGGGGGGGGGGTGGAATGAGCTGGATGGTCCCTGGCGGAGTACGTAATCTAAACAGAGAGGGGGGGTCCAAGCTACACGCCTGTGATGATGAGTGTCATGGCCAGGAACCGTTTTTATCGCACTGTCAGATCTGGAACATTTATGTGCACTTCACGTCTTCTCTGCAGACTTTGGGTGCAATTCTCAATCGCTTTGGTGCAGCAGGTATGGTGTAAGTCTTCTCATTGGCTGCATGGCAGCAAATCAGGTCTGGGGCCTTGGGTAGGCCGAAAGCCTATACCACCAGCCCTGGGCCTGAGCTTACCAAATAAATACCCAGAATAATTAAAACCTGCAGGTCAAAAGGTCCAGAAATCACCTGTCCCCGCAATTAAAAATGTTACCGTACTCCCTGGCTTTGTTCATCATGAGTTGAAGCTCTTGATGACTGGTTTTAATGATTATGAATAATTATTTGGTAGGCCCAGGCCCAGGCCTGGTGGTAAAGGCTTTCGGGCCTACCTCAAAGCTCCAGACCTGATTCACTGCCATGCAGCCAATGAGCACGGCCCCAAACCTGATTTGCTGCCATGCAGCAAATGAGAAGACTTACACCATACCTGGCTACACCACAGTGATCGAGAATTGCACCCTTTGACTTTGACAGTCAAACGTGCCAATGAGAAAAACAGTGATATAGTGACATCACAGTGTCATCCCCGCCCCCACCCCTCCCCCTTTTTTATGTATCAACAGCTGTGGGTGTGGCTTCAGTGCAGGTGCATCACTATATCCGCCAGGCATGTCCACAGCATTTGATCAACTAGATCAGGACTCGGTGGAGTGCAAACTTCCCACGTTGCGCACAATTAGTCCGTGGTCTACTCGTGGATGAGCGGAGTGAGCTAATACGTCATCACCTAAACCAGGGGTTTTCAACAGGTGGTCCGGGGACCACCAGTGGTCCTTGAGAGGGTTCCAGGTGGTCCCCAGGCTAAATAATGGAAAGTTGGTTAACCAGATGTAACTCTTGAGAATGTAAAAATGAAACCAAATGGACCCTTGCGGGTCCATTTGGTTTCATTTTCACACTCTCAAGAGTTAAACTATTCATCATCTGAATTAGCACTATTTACTTAAGAAGTCTACACTGTTTTGTTTGCAAAATACATCCTGGAATTGTGAACAAAACCAAAAGAATTCTTTAGTTTTAGGTCTTTGGGGCTAAAATGTCATCAAATGGTGGTCCGTGGCTCAAATGATGAATAAATGGTGGTCCCTGGTGTCAAAAAGTTTGAAAACCCCTGACCTAAACCGCCCAATTGGGGAACCCAAAGGGACCGACCCCGAACCCCGAACATCACGCAGCGACGGCCTTATGCCTGCTACGCTCACGTAAGTAGACTATTTAAAAAAAAAAAAAAAAGCTCATACATGTCATAGGGTGGAATAAACTCAAAGCATTCCAGCTTTAAGAGGGAATCAGGGGAACCAACATTGTATAAAAAAAATAAAAAAAAGAACTTTCTAATCCAGGCGGGGCAACTCTTGCCCTGTCAAATAGTTGCTGTGCAAGTAAATGAGTGATTTATACGCTGCTGCATGTCGCATTGAATAGCAGATCTAAGCTAAGCCTGCCTAAGCTTGGTACATTGTTTGTGACACTGCAGCGTACAACCAAATGTAAATCCACAACATGTCTCTAAGCAAAGTGCAATTTGCAGCCAGTCAGTATAGGTGGCATTGATATCAAAACCCTTGCTTGGCTACGGAACGGATCATGTCATAGCTTGTGTATGAATTAGCCTATAAGTAAAGTCAGAGGCTTATTTTCGGTATCAGCTAGGGTGCGGGTGCTCTACCGACTGAGCTACCGTTAAAGCGCTAAGTCCCATTCTCACATTGATATTATTTGTTATTTTTGGGGCGTTGGTATCCATAGCAACGGCACATTGTTGGAAAGAAAATAGAATCTGTGTTTCAGTGAATCCAAGCCAGTTATTATTTAGTCACACACTCATGTTAATACTTCCCTTATAAAACCCAGCTATTCATTAATCCATTCATTAATTCAATTTCCATTCATTTAATTTACTTTTTTCATTTACTTTTTTTATCCAGGCATCACACAAATCGCTATACTGTACACTATCTCGATAGTTATTGTGATCAACACATCTGTTCGATTTCCCATATTGCATCCTGATTAGCTAAGATCGCTTTCCAAAGCTTGCGGGGTTGGGCCGTTTCACACAAAGTGATTTCCGTGGCCTGGCTAAGCGGTCCATGCGGGCGCTGTATTGGCAATCCAGCATGCCAGTGTGTTGCAGGTTCCAGTTTCTCCCCTCTATGAGGTTGTAGATCTGCTATTTTTGGAAAATCGTGAAAACGCAGTGCAAACCTTTGAATATTATCTTCTTTCAGAGGAAACGTTATTAACTCAAATCTTTGCTTCTGGGCGGTCCCTGGGACTCCATAGTTTTAGATGTTGGTCTACTCTGCAGCCAAACAGATAATTCTGGGGTCCTTGGCAAAAGATATTATTAGCATCGCTGATGCAGAGAAAGAAAACTTTTAAGATTTACAAGACATTTTGTAGAATCCAATAGAGGCAGGTTGAAAGGGGTTAAGTGTGATTGCCATAACAATTATACACACATTTATTTTTGCTTCAAATATGTTTCACGACGTGATGCTCAAGAAGTTGCATGGGAACGCATTCATGAACTTGTAAGTCAGGTGTATACAGGGGCGGATGTAACATTTCCCAATTGGGGGGGGGCAGAAAATGGTATGGGTGCGGCTTCATCGCCCGTGTCACTTCGCACCACGGGTGATGAAGCCGCACCCATACCCTTTTCAGTTACAGGACTTTTATTGGGCAAGTAAAGGGTAACAGGTCAGGTGGGCACAAAAACCAAGTGGCCACACCAGACAACTGGGCAAAAATACATCTGGGCATAGGGCCGACTGGGCAAAAAATACATCTGGGCATAGGGCCGACTGGGCAAAAAATACATCTGGGCATAGGGCCGACTGGGCAGGCAATAAATCAGGGCATACATCAAACTGGACACACAAGACAGCTGGACACATTGCTTTGATGTGCCCCCCTTTCTGATTCCCTGCTGTGAACTGTCTGTGAGCAGTCTGCTGTCTGCCTGCTGACACCAGTACCTGGTCTCTCTCTCCCTTCTCTCTCTCTCTCTCTCCCTCTCTCTCTCTCTCTCTCTCTCTCTCTAATAACATCAGAGAGAGTCTGGGCATTTAGGGGGGGCATTGCCCCCCCATGCCCCCCCATGCCCATGCCTAGATCCGCCCCTGGGTGTACAGTATATATGACAAAGAAGGACATTCATTTACAGAACGACTTCAAACGGTGGTGGTCGGGGGTACGAGGTTTCTAGACTCCCTGCTGGGTGGGGGGAGTTGGGTATGTGGTTCCAAGCCCCGCCCCCTCCCCCCATTCTGCCTCTGTGATTTACGACACCATTTCCAACTCCACTAATTTGACTGAAGGAGATAATGACATGGATTAGTTCCTAATCAAGTGCCAATCTGAGATGCTGGCTGAACTAAATGTCAGATAGAAGCTGCTCCATCCATTCTAGTTGGTCCCCAGCGACGCTATGGATTATGGTTCCTAATCACAGGCATTTCAGCAGCCAGTGTTCCACTGTGGCGAAGTTCTGACAAACGGGGATTAGGAACAAAATTCTAACAATTAATGCCGAGATAAACAAGGGATTGCGCGGGGGCTATTAAGAGTGCCATGCACACACAGACAGAGATTGCAGGTGTGACGTCGGAAGTGACGCAAAATACAAAATATACCCAGAGAGACTTGAATTCAGCTCCTCTTCCAAGCGAATGACATTGGGTGCAATTCCAGATCGCTTGGTGTAGCCAGGTATGGTGTAAGTCCTCTCATTGGCTGCATGGCAGCAAATCAGGTTTGGGGCCGTGCTCATTGGTTGCATGGCAGCAAATCAGGTCTGGGCCTTTGAGGTAGGCCCGAAAGCCTATACCACCAGGCCTGGGCCTGGGCCTACCAAATAGTTATCCAGAATAATTAAAACCAGTCATCAAGAGCTTCAAATCATGATGAACAAAGCAGGGGAGTGCAGTAACATTTTTAATTGGGGGGGTCAGGTGATTTCTGAACCTTTTGACTTGCAGGTTTTAATTATTCTGGGTAATTATTTGGTAAGCTCAGGCCCAGGGCTGGTGGTATAGGCTTTCGGCCTACCCAAGGCCCCAGACCTGATTTGCTGCCATGCAACCAATGAGCACGGCCCCAAACCTGATTTGCTGCCATGCAGCCAATGAGAGGACTTACACCATACCTGGCTACACCAAGCGATCTGGAATTGCACCCATTATCAATTAGAAAAGGTTCTCCACCAAGTCAAGTTGTGGTCTCCTGGTGGTGCTCGTATATTGGGCTATAAATGTGAAAAGGCTGCCATTTCTTCTTACAACTTTGATGGCAATTGGATGATCCTGATGTTGGTGGCGCTATAACAGGCAAATGTGAAAAGGGTGGCATATACAGAATTTCCCAGCCTGCTAGGAAAGTCCCTTCGGCCTGGTGGAGACAAACAGGGGTTTCTAGTGGAATTACAGAAATGCAGTGTGAAATGAAGTGTGTGTGTGTGTGTGTGTGTGTGTGTGTGTGTGTGTGTGTGTGTGTGTGTGTGTGTGTGTGTGTGTGTGTGTGTGTGTGTGTGTGTGTGTGTGTGTGTGTGTGTGTGTGTGTGTGTGTGTGTGTGTGTCAATTTGAAATATCTTGTGGTGTTTTGCATGCCATCACGTTTGGTGGGGCAGACTGGGCATTTAGGGGGTGGGCATTGCACCCCCATGCCCATGCCTAGATCCGCCCCTGATGCGTGCGTGTGTGCAACTTACTAAGTGGTCAAAACAAGGAGGTAACACGTACCAAAGACAGGTACGTAGGCGCCAAGGTTATTCAAGTGGCCTTTTGCGACTGAAAAGATTGACAGCTGGACTTTGAAGTCCCTCACAGACCTGAGTGGTGGACGTGAATGAGAACATGCACTGGATGAGAAGGACAATGACAGGTGAATGACAAGAGAGAGCTGCATGGTGCTCTGCATTGCTACCACCACTTATACTTATACTTATGCAATAGCACAGTAGTGAGGCAGCACAGTAGTGAGGCAGCAGACAGCCTTCCTTTGGTTAAAGATGAAAAGATTTAGATCATAGGCTTTTTTTATTAGCCTAAAAGAGGGCTTTTCAACCTCTTTCATCCCAGGGCCCACCATTTATTAAGTATTTCGACCACAGACCACTATTTGAGGGAACATATGTAGTCCCTAAAACCCTAAAAGATTACTTTGCTTCGACCATTAATCTAGACTTGGGGCTAATTCACATGATGAATATTTTAATGCTTGAGAGTGTAAAAAAACCCCGCAAGGGTCCATTTGGTTTCATTTTTACATTCTCAAGGGTTACATCTGGTTAACCAACTTAGCTGGGGACCCCCTGGAACCCTCTCAAGGACCACTGGTGGTCCCCGGACCACTGGTTGAAAACCACTGGCCTAAAATATTATACATTCATGAATACACTTGCTGGCCAGCTGTCAGTATTGAGCAACTTATTTTATCAGAGATTTAATTGTGTCCCTCTCATTAACGTCCTTTATAATAAAAATGTCTTTCCTTAAGCAACTTTCCATCATTAAGCCTGGGGACCACCTGGGACCACTGTGGTCCCCGGACCACTGGTTGAAAACCACTAGCTATATAGCCAAAACTACTCCAAGTGCATATTGACCATATACTGACTGACTGTCCAGGGTTAATGGTATTTGGAACATCTAGATGCTGGTATCCACTGGTTCTCAAAGTGAGTTCCGGGGACCCCCAGGGGTCCTTCCATGCCTGGAAACCCCCCCATGCCATGAACATGTATATCTGCTATTTCCAAATGGGGGAGGGGGCTTCCTGTCTAGATTTCTAGTTTCTGAATAACATAATATTCAAAGATTTGCACCACGTTTTCACGATTTTTCAAAAATGGCAGAGATACAAGCTCATAGCGCGCCACTCGGTGGCGCGCTATGAGCTTGTAGATCTGCTATTTTTCAATAGTTAAAACATAATGCCTAGAACACCAAAACACGTTCAGTACACTAAGGGTTACACAAACGTGAAATTCTGTATTATTCACATTGCTACAGGCAGTTCATGTGACCAAGCAAGTGGTTGAAATAGGCTCTCCAGCCGTGCTGAAATGAGCATGACTGCACACCTAGCCGTTAATAGAGGATTTGAAGACAGATTGATCACATTAGAAATCAGTTGTGCTGATTAGTGATTAGACACTTTTAGCAGCAGCATTATTGGATTAGGATTGGTACAAAAAGGGCAGGTCTGCGCTCCTGGATTTTATCATGAGTTGTTATGGTGGTACTTGGAGCGAAGTGAGATGGCAAACTATAGGGTGTTTTCATGATTCTGTATCCATTCCAAGCATATTTTTTTGCTAATGCTCAGAATGGATTCAGAATCAACTGGTTTCACATGCTACTTAACACATAGGGAAAGTTTGACATGTTTGCCTATACACGGTGTTAATGGTAGCGTCACAAGAAACACTTAAAAATGCTCAGTACGGACAGCTGGTCAGCAAGTGTACAGTAATCATGAATGTATGTACTGTATATAGTATTAGGCCAACAATAAAAGTCTATACAAATGTTCCCAACATCCTTCCAACCTCAGCTACCTGACAACATCAAAACCTACAAGCTCATGGGCAGCAGGGGCGAACTCAATTTCCGACCGCGACCACGGACGCGACCCTTCGGAAACGGGCGCCCGTTTCTGAAGGGTTGCGCCCGCGGTCGCGGGCGCAAATTGATTTCGCTGGCTCTCCGAGACTCATGGGTGTGACTATAAGCGGCGGACCATGCCATGAGCTTGTACATCAGCTATTTGCAGTGTGGCGCGATACCGACGCGCAGCAGAGTGTAATTCAGAGCGCATAAGGTGCCCTTGAGTGAAAGCAGTAATCCCCCTCTGAGTGTTAGTGCTCCAGTGGAGCTGGAGCTCAGTGGCCAGCCGGGACAAGACTGGTTTATAATAGGCGTCTCACAGGTGTGAATATAAGTAATTGTACCCACCGGTTTTAAAGCGCCGTCTATTTATCACCGCGAAGGCGAGGACATAATATAACCAAGCCTTCGGCTTGCAGTGCCGCGCGGACGTACCAGACATGTTGTTTACTTAAACACATATTCTCAAACATTCAGTGGAAACCGCACATAGACAAATTGAATCATTTTACCCCTCCCCCTACCCCTCACTAGACATAACAGAGGACTTCCTGAAATAACCAACGACGCCATGTGAACATAAATAGGCCCTGTGTCACCGTGACACAGCAATAATAATAGCAAGAGGTACACACATGCACATACTAGCGCTGTGCTTCAATAGTTCATATGCACAGGGTTGGGGGGAGGATCATTTTAGTAGCCCACTAGCAGCTTGTGCAAATAGAGAATTCATACTACATGAAACACATTGCAACGCAATGAGTTGACCAGTGTTGTTCAAAACATGCACCATTATATTTTCAAAACTCTGAGCTGAGCAAACAGGGAAATAGATGATAGATGCCTGTGCGTTAGGCCTACACTGTAGGTATAACTGTGCCAAAATACATAGTTTTTTCCATGCTTTATTTTTTGATGAAGTCACCCCCAGAACTTTTTCTCCTGCCCCCTCCAGAGTGGGATTACAGGTTACATCCGGGACTGCCATGCTTGGGGGATGACAAATGGGATGTTTTCTTTTCTAGTTCTCTCCTTGTTGTTTTTGCGGCATGTTCCTTGATCCCAAGGCTACAGAGGTGCTTGGACTTCAGACGGGCCTGGTTACAACAGCTCACGTGACCCCCAGGGGCCCCGGGTACTGCACCGTAATATAAGGACATCACACTGTACCGGGACAGACAGACAGACAGCTGGGGGGTCCTCTCTCTCGGTGCCAGACCCCAGCCGTGCACACCAACGCGACACACTCCCGGAGACAAAGCAGGCCGCAGGCACTAAACCACCGTCTGAAGCTTGTGTTGTTTTAACCCGCTCCAGCCTTGTTGTTGTTGTAGCGTTCCACAGGCCGTCTGCGGGTTGCGGAGTCACCCCTAATGACTATATAATGTCCCAGACAGCACCAAGAAACACTGTCTGCGGCGTCCATTTGCTCAGAGGGGGGGGGGGGGGGTGAGGATAACCTTTGCTTTCTCCCTCAGCTGTAGATCTCTAGAGGAAGCTTCAAGGTTATTGTTACATCTCGCACATAAGAGAAAACTTTTATTTTGTCTGGCTTCCTTACAGACAATGCAGCGGCATATTCAATATTCAAACCACAAAGCAGGAACAGCAGACAAAGGGATGGGATAAAGACGAGAGTGCTAGAAAATATTGTTTTCGCTGTAGCAAAGTAGCAAAGTTATAGGTAAATATTTTTGTGAACAGCTTCACAGTTGGTTATGTTCCAACACAGTTTAGCATAAGAAGGTGCCAAGTTAAGGCTATATGTTCCACAATAAAAAGTCTCCAACAGTGTCTTGCTACCACTCCATACGCAGTCAGTGAAAGCAACCGAGTACAGTAAAATACATGCTGCTTCGCGCGTGCAGCTGGCATTACCCACACCGGCGCATTCCCCGCCCTGTTATTTACTTTGCCAGAAACGAGACACCCAAAACGAATAAAGCGCAGGTTTTTTCGAGCTGCTATCACAGCACAGGCAGGGATTTTGGGCATCATCATATCTTCTTTGGCGCGCCTTATTAAAGTAAACACCTGTGCTGCAGGAATCACCTGGTGCAGTTTATGAGCTGCGGCGAGGCAGCCGGTCTGACACGTTCACTACTGAGATCTGCAGAACAGCTGATTGTGCTGCTGCTGCTGCTGCTGCTGGCCCATTCCTCAAGGTATGCTGGTTGAAAGTGAAAAATGGGTGTTTGCCTTGGCGTTATATTGCTTTGTTTTCTTTTTTTCTCACCCCTCCGTTTATTTAGTTGTGATTACAAAGCCACGTTCTTTCTTTGTTGGGTGTTATGTGTGAAGAATTACATTATTTGCATATAACATCCGTCAGAAGCAGTATACTACTCAGTACGCAGTATACTCAGTATACACTCAGAGCATACATACCGCTATCAATAGCCTACATCACAACTCCCAATAGCAAGAGAAAGTTATAAAAAATAAAAATCTCAGAACTAAATATTACCAAAAAATTTCTTCACCAATGTGTTTCTAATGGTGTCTAACAACATGTACTAAAACAATGAAATTCAACTCCTGGGGAATACCACAAGAAAATATGTCGAAGTCGGGATACTAGTCACAGCCTATAGAGGGCAAAACACGCAAAATATTATCATGCTTGATGTAGCATGTTTTGTTCCATTCCAAGCATTAGTTTTTCTCCGAAAACACTCCTTGGACTAAAAACTCACAAATGTGCTTAGTCAGTACATTTAGGCAAGTGGCTGTGGCCATTTTCAATGAGTGTGTTTTTTTTTTGTTCCAAGATTGGTCAAATATCTGGAAAAAATAAAATAAAAAATAAAACTAACTATAAGGCTGTGGTGTAGTGCATATTATCAAGTTGGAAGTTTGCTTATTGTATGTTTATCAATAAGATGAGACTTGTACAGTAAATGATACAGAACCGTTTAGTTCCACTTTGCTGTGTCTCTCGCCTTTTATGTTGTTCTGCAAAATACAAGATGAGTAGCTGCTTTTGATCAAATCATAGTTTGGCTACAAGCCAAAACTTTAATCCAGAGACAACGGTATTGGCGTGTTTTGAAGATGATGCGCTCCAAAGACTTCGAATTAAGGGAGTTGCATCAAATCATCAACATTTGTGCCTCACTAAGGCAATACAAATATGTTTCATCATGATTTATCCATCCAGTGATTTGCATAAAAGTTGTTTGGATTGAAGAGATAAAAGTTGCTTTGTAAACAACCTAGAACACTGTTTCCCAAACTGTGGGTATTTGGGTCATGGGTAGACATTTTTATTGGCCCTTTGTTTTTGTTTCCATTTAAGTCTTCAATTTTACTCACTAGTTTGGCTATTTTACTCACTAGTTTGGCTATTTTACTCGTTACTAGTTTACTATTTTGGCTCACGTACAAGTCTCCATCTCCATCTCTCAGAGTACAATTTAATAACGTGGTTTGGTATTTTGAACTATTATCCGATCATTCAGAGCCACTAAGTCATTTTTGTTTCACATTAAGTGTTTCTGGGTGCCAGCATGAACCTTTCCAAGCTGGCCAAAGTACAATGTACACAAGACAATTACTATATTTATTGCATCCAGTTTAGCTTATCTTTTCAAAAGTCTGCAGTAATGTATGTACTTGTTAGAGAAACTGGTGTAGAGCACCGCAGCTTCGCAACCTCGCCTTGTTCCGAAAGATATTTCCCCATTCACTTTCCTCATAGACTTTTCAAAAGCTTTATATAATGAGTATGCTGACAAATCCCAACAAACACTGAACAAATAAAAACAAAAAAGAAGAAAAACAACATTTTTTATCGGTGTAATGATTTGTTAGACCCGAGTTGTCCAAGGCATAAACATCTTTATATACCGTATTTTCCGGACTATAAGCCGCTACTTTTTTCTTGTGCTTTGGACCCTGCGGCTTATTCAGCGGTGCGGCCAATGTATGGATGTTTACGGCTAACAAACACTATAGGGCGTTCTAAGTCTAAATGCACGGTAGCCTATGCACCCCAACTTTAAGCCGGCCCGAGCAGGAAATGTAGGGGGACAGGGCACAGGCAGTTCGCTAAGACAGACACTACTAAATGCTTCATGGAAAGCAAACGAAGAAGTGCATATAACGCAGCTAAAGTCAGTCGAGCTGGTTGAAAAATAAGGAAATCTATCTGCTGCACGTAGCCTTGGGATCAATGAATCAATGGTTAGATGGCGGACCAACACGAGGAACGCCGGCGCGGCGGAGACACCAGCTCCTCGGAACGGCGGCGCGCGGTGGTGGTCCGCGCGCCATCGTTCCGAGGAGCTGGCGCCACCAGCGCGCGCACCACCAGGGCGAGGAACATGCTGAAAGCAACTTTTTCTCAAGTCTGCCAGTGGATCCTTACTGCGTGGAAAAGTGTCAAAAAAAACATCCACGAACGGTTTTAGAAAGGCTGGCGGCAGCAGCAGCAGCAGCAGCCGCCGCCGCGCGAGGAGGAGGAGGAGGGGTCCGTGGAGGCGGCAATAAAGACGCCTCGTCGAGCGTCTTAAACATTGAGAGGATTCCTGGTGGTCCACAGCTAAATGGTGGACAGTTGGTTAACCAGATGTACGCTAGGCTACCTTTTTTCATGAACCAAATGGACCCGCAAGCGCTCATTTGGTTTCATGAAGTGATCGGAGTTTGCGTATCTCCGGCTACACTCTATGGCCACTGGCCAGGCCTGGATGTAATATTTCTCAATCGGGGGTGCAGCCGAAAATGGCAGTTGGTTTAGTGGTGCCAAAATTGTAGTTAGTCAATGTCTAACTACCGCTATAAGCATTTGATTTGAAATATCTTTGAAGTTTTCATTGTTTGCATTCCGTCATGTTTGGTGGGGCAGTCAGGGCGTCTAGAGGGCATTCCCCCCCTCATGTCTATGCCTAGATCCGTCCCTGGTCTATGGCTCTAGCGTTAATTACATACAGCACGTGCAGTTCTGTAGTCGTTTAAATAATAAAAAGGATGCTTCTCAAACAGCATTTCGTTGCCGACAATCTCATCTGTGCAAGAACCCTTACATATGGTAATTAAGCATTAAAACACCCGCGGCTAATAGGCCAGTGCGTCTTGTATATGTACACAATTGATTTTTTCGCAAATTTGGCCGGTGCGGCCTATATTCAGGTGCGCTTTATAACCCGGAAAGTACGGTAAATACTTGAAAAGTCTATGAAGGAAATGAACAGGGAATCCCTTCTGGAACAGGCACTCTGACGTCACTGCGGAGCTCTCTTGAAACCACCCTCATAACTCTCCCCCATCCATGGGTCGGTTAAATTCATTACCGTAATTGACAGTGGCCTTTGAACCTGCCTGTTTTTCATGGATTGAAATGAAAACACTGAACTTCTGCATTAATGAGGCTAACGACCGCGGAAATGTATGCCGCCATGCCCTTTTTTCCCACCTCGATTCTTTGCTGTGGTCGAACACTCGTCTCGTGCGTAGCCCTGCATGTGTTTTTAGGCATTGTACTAATGTGGCACACTGAGGCAAGCCACACTGCGCTAAAGCAAAAAGGTCAGAACAACACGCACAATAGCAACAGCTGTTCATGCATTCTAATCCAAAGCAGTGGCCTTTTCGCTGAATGGCTCCATCTTTCCTCATTTCCGTTAATTACGTCCTCGTCGCGCGCGAGAGAGAGAGTTTGGCCCGAAGATCCAAGCATCTGAAAGCGGCCGGCCATGTTTACTTTCTGCTCTCCTCGAGTGAGGAAGGCCTCAAAGGCTTCTGTTTCGGACGGCCACATAATTACACGCATTTGTCTAGCGCTAGCCCTGCCTGCCGTTGTTGTTTCTCAGAGTTGTGTGTGTGTGTGTCGAACAAAGCTCCTCTGTTCCAACTTTCACCTCTAGCCAGGTTGTTCTAGGAAAAAGCCATCCTTTACCATCAAGCTTGCAGACTCTCAGGTGACTCCGAGCTGAACTTTGTGCAGTGGGGAAGTAATTTATGATGAAATTGGCCTGGATCTCGCTCTGGGGGCTTGTATTTTCCAACAGTGTTTTCTCAACATTAGCGTCCCTTATTAGCTCAACCTCTCAGAGAGGGCAATTTCTACATGAGGCGACATTTAATTATGCCTGGACGGAAAATGTGTTGTTTCAATCGATCCCCCCCCACCCCTCTGCTCCTCCTCCTTCGCAGAGAGAGAGAGAGAGACAGAACTCTTACCATACGGTCTGCAAGCAAATTCGGAAAAAGGGAACAAAATAGAATGAATTGATAGTCTGACTGACATCTCAACAGCACGGCTCCGCATGTAATAATAACAATAATACTAATCTAAAAAAAGATTGAGGCTCGAGCAAAAAGGCGCTGATGTGTCGACGCGAAGTGGTCATTCTCCATTGATGTTGATTGATCCCCGTTGCTCTGATCAATAATTCACGCGGCCCCGTGTTGGCTCCAGATCACGGGGGCCGACGCGAGGGGGAGGGTTGCAAGCGATCCGGGAATTATACTTTCAAATCGCATGCATCATCGGCGTGCATATCTCTCTCATGTTCTAGCGTTGGCTGGCAGCCCCGATCTGCGCCCTTGCCCGCTGAGCGACATGCCATTGCCTGGTGGGAGAGGTGGGGCTCCGTGTGGGGGTGAGGGTGGGGGTCTATACCCTGCACTGCCTTTGTAGCCCCTGCTGCTGTACCGTGGCACGGCACTGTACGAGCTCCTCTCTCGACTCTGGCGGAGCGCTTTGATGTCCGAGTCGCCTCGCACGGAGGAATTAGCAGCGTTGGCATGTTGTTGCTCTCGCTAATAATGTTCCACTGTTGTTCAGAGGAGAGCCTTTGATTCTTCCCTTAAATGCCCCCCCGTGTACACGTATGCGTGTGTGTGAACGCACACACGCACACCCACCGACGCATGCATGCACGCATAAAGGCACTTTATTGCCTTTAATCCGTTGTGCCGATGTTACTTGTTGTTTTATTGTTTTTATTGAACTGTAGATGAAACTGAAACGATATTTCATTCCACTACATGTCTCAAGAGTCCAAATACAGTACATCGGTGTGACAAATAAAATAAAAAACTTGAAACTTTGAAACACACATGCTGAGGAAGAAAATAAACAACCCTTTAGGAAAATGTGAAAGCCGCGAAACCGAACCGGCAAATCTTAGAGGCGAAGCGTTTAGGAGGGAAAAAAATGAACCAAATTAGGCAGAACTCCAAACACAACACATTAAAACGGCCTAATCCTAAATCACTAAACCTGAATGTTCCCCTAATTGTAAATTCTAATTGCAACTAAGCCTTATTTAACCACCAAAACCAGCTCATTTTTATAGTGAGGGACGAGGGCAATATAACATTTCCCAATTGGGGAGGCAGGAGAAAATGGTAGAAGGGTGGCTTCAGCCACCATCATGTTTGGTGGGGCAGTCAGGGCATTCACCCCCCCATGATCATGCCTAGATCCGCCCCTGGACCAGGGCTGTACTTGTAGGGACATTAAGCCCTCCCAAGTATAGGACACTCTCTATCTCTCTCTCTCACACGCGCGCGCACGCACGCACGCACGCACGCACGCACGCACGCGCGCGCACGCACACACACACACACACACACACACACACACACACACACACACACACACTTAGAGAGTACTCTAAATTGGTTTTGTTAAAAAAAAAATGAACTAAAGCTATTGTTTTTCAGTAGCGCGCTGTGCTGTCTTGTCTTTCCTCCACAGCTAAGGGTATAGCTGTTAAGCCGAGGTGCCAAACGTGTGTGTAACCCAGGAGACGCCACGTCCGTAAAAGCACTGTGTGGAGCGCAGGGGTCAAAAGTGACAGCAGAGTGTGAACATAAACGGTCAGTGGTGGTGTTGGAGGAGGAAGCTATAGCAGAGCTTGTTATGTGCATGAGGGCGAGGTATATGCGGTGGTGTGGGGAACAGTACATTACACAACAGGTCGTTTCTGAAGGAGGCCATCTGACCGCTCGAAATAAGCCTTCTATAGCCGTGCTTCAAACCGGCATCACGGAACGCCTAATTAAAACAAAGAATTCAGCCGTCCTGTTCTCGGAGGCTAGGCTATAAGCTTGTTACTTGGGACATTTGTGGTCGTGTTGGCTTCATCTGTCATTAAAAAAGAAAAGAAAGGAGGGAAAAAAAAGATTTTTCTTCAGTTACTCTGTTAGTTTTAAGAGTAACTGTTGTATAATTGCAATATTGTGTGTAACTGTCGCTAAAGGCACTTCTGCGCGCTCAGAGAACTCTCATTCGGCTTGTTCTTGCAGCAACGTGGGCGTTGACATTAGCACACCAGCCATTGTGTAGAGTAAACGCAAAAATCAGGAATTACTTGAGTACAAAGGTATTGGCATCAAAGTGCACTTTGATAAATATATTGCTTATTTTATATTCAATAAATGAATATTAAACCAATCTTGAGTTGCCCTGACTGAATTGAGCGGTGCGCTTGTCACAGACATGCGCAAGTTCAGTCTGGAAACCTCAGCATCACATCCACATGATTGACTTCATCCAATCACAGGCTCACACAGGCTATTTAAACTGTAAGTTTGCATTGCTCTTCCTGCTTGCTTGCTGCTGCTGCTGCTCACAAATAGAGGCAACTTTTTAGCCAAACATCAAAATAGATATACTGTAACTATATTGTTTGCCTTTTTCCCCTCTAGGTTGCTTCTACTTTGTTGTTGTATACAAATCATGAGAACAAAAGATTTGTAATTTGTGAGGGGGAGGCAGCGTTTTACCCTCACACCATAGCAGTCTCCAGTAGTTTCATAATGAGCTAAGATTGGAGGAATTAGATTCTGTTTTTAAACAAATCTGTTTACAAACACAGTGTTTTAAAACACTAAAGTTGCCTCTATTACATTTAAAGTACAACAAGTAAGCATATTCTGTATGCAAATGTCCAATGTTTTTGAAAATAGCTGAACAACAAGCTTGTAGTGTGTCGCATTGTGAGTAAAAAAGTAAAAAAAAAAAATGTATTGACCTCAAAACATGAGCACCACAAGTAGAAAAGTACTCAATACACAGGATGTCTCATCTCAAGATTCTAAGGGAATACAATCATTTTTTTTTATACATTTGCAGATCTACAAGCTCAGTATGTGAACTTGTAGAGCTGTTATTCTCAAAAGGCAGTAAAGAAATGTCTTTACAGGTTGGAAAGTAAGCATGAGGTTTATGTTTTTGTAATAATAATCAAAACCTACAGAATTAACTAAGCACTATGCTTAGAGTCGCATAGTTAAAAGCGTAAAAGTGCACTATTTGCCTGTGAGATTTAGTGGAGTAGAAATAAAAGTACTAAAAATTGGATATACTTCAGTAAATTAAAAGTACCTCTTTCGTAATTAAGTGCAGTACTGAATTAAGTGCACTTACAGTTTCCACCAGCCTGGGTAATTATAGGCCAATTGCTCTAGGCCTAGATCTCATGCTAGCCAGTGTGATAGGATTATATTCATTTACAGTATGCAGCCAGTATTATTGGCACCACAGACAACCACGTCGGTCTCAAGGCTAAGCTTCGTAATATTATTCCTTTAAAGAAGCAGCTGAAATGTATAGGAAACAACACTGCTTTAATTGGCTTCATTTGGTGCCTCTAACGTCCTTTGACCAAGTTAATAACCTTTCTTGTCTGGAATTCAGTAAAAGGCCTATATGCCGGCAGCATGATAAGAATCCTTCTATTTTCACTACTTTTGTCAGACACTCATGTATGACTAAGTGCAGAATTAATTTACTGGGGGGGGCGTAAAAACATAAAAGGTTAATGCAGGAGTCGACACTTTCCAGGCTTTACTGAGAATTATGATGACGATATAATGTATTAGAGAATTCCATTAGCATGGGATCCCAGTTCTAGTAACATATATGTGACACGACCTCACGTTGTGTTCACCCTGACCATGGGGGAGAGAGACCATTCCAGACATACTGGTCTACCAGTGTTATGTTGAGTAGGTGTACTTGAACATCATGGCTGCACTGTTGCTCAGCATCTGGTCTGGGGCCCACCAGAGGTCCAAATGTTCGCTTAAAGCAGGGGTTTTCAACCTTTTTGACACCAGGGACCACCGTTTATTCAGCATTTGAGCCACGGACCACCATTTGATTACATTTTCACTCCAAAGACCTAAAACTAAATAATTATTTTGTTTTTGTTCAAAATTTCAGGCTGGATTTTGCAAACAAAGCAGTGTAGACTTCTTAATTAAGTGGTGCTAATTCAGATGATGAATATTTTAACTCTTGAGAGTGTGAAAATTAAACCAAATGGACCCGCAAGGGTCCATTTGGTTTCATTTTTACATTCTCAAGAGTTACATCTGGTTACATCTGGTTAACCAACTTTCCATCCTGTTGAAAACCCCTGGCTTAAAGGTATATTCAACTAACTTCATTCAAATATAACTTTTTCCTCCCCTTTTCGGGGGATAATCCTCCAACATTCATGATCGAGTGGGGGCAGGACAGCCACTGTAGAGTGTGTGCGTGTGCACATCTTGTTACTGCTGGGGCAGACCGGGAGTTTTTCCAAATAAGCGAATGTTCACTCTGAGTGTGTACAAATGGAAATGTTAGGTATAAGTACAATATACTTTTACTTCTACTCCTATTATTACAAAACATGAAGTAACCACTTTAGCGCCATTATTTTGGACATTTGAAAATAGCCGATCTACAAGCGATCTGGCACATTGTGAGCTTGCAGATCTGGTATTAATAAACATTTTAAATGAGACATCCTACACAATGAGTAATTTCACTGATTCTACAAGCCACTGCCGACGGGTTACAGTATAGGGTCCATTTTGACGAGAAGCGTGTCTGATTTCCTTAGCTTGCATCACAGCATGCCAGAATCACATTTGCATCGCCACAGTGGGTGGCTAAGCTTTATTTAAAGTCAACCCAATTCGGTTTTGAGCCATGCAAAATTAATTAGCGATAATCTTATTGTGAACAGCTGCCGTTTAACAAAGTTTAGCTTCTGCTACTAATAGAAAAGAGTGTTATTAAGCCTAAGCCTCACCAAACGCTACACATTCCTATGGCAGGTGTTGTTGTTACAGTCAATAACCAGCTATTCAGCTTTAATTCAGCACGTGTCACGTGACTCACGTCACAACTTGGTAGGAGCTTGTAGATCTGCTATTTTGAGTTACTCATTTATAACAGTGGTCCGCCACCAGTGGTCCTTGAGAGGGTTCCAGGTGGTCCCCATCTAGGTTGGCTAACCAGATGTAACTCCTGAGAATGTAAAAATGAAACAAAATGGACCCTTGAGGATCCATTTCATTTTATTTTTATACTCTCAAGAGTTAAAAAAAAAATCATTCATCTTAATTACCCCAAGTCTACGCAACTAGAAGATTAATGGTCATTTTGGTCTGTAGGTTTTGCCTGTTTTGTTTCCCAAATATAGCCTGGAATTGTGGACATAAGCAAAAGAGATGTTTAGTTTTGGGGTCTGTGGGGCTAAAATGTCATCAAATGGTGGTCCATGGCTCAAATAGTGTAAATAGTGGGCCCTGGTATGAAGAAGTTTGAAAAGCACTGATTTAGAACGTTCCGTCATGGCCGACAATGACAAGGCAGAAACGGGGCAGAAATGACCGTGATCAAAGGAGGGAGGGTGAATTGAAAATAACCTAAAGAAACGAGGCAGGGCTGTGTAATGCTGTCCCACTTCCATTTTGTTTGTGATCTAATCTCTGCTTCCGTTCCGGTGGCACAGGATGGGCATAAAGTGGAAGTTGAGCCATTTCTTTCCAAAAATGTATCAAATTATATTAAGCTCTAATATTATTAACTCTTGATTTGTGGCTGCGAGTATCTTGCCAATGGCAATTATGGACTAACGAAAGACTTTCCTGTTGCGACTCGACTTCTCCGTTGGTGCAAATTACCTCCTCGGCGTCCGGAATTTACTGTCGTTCCGAAAAAATGCAGAGCAGGAAAGAGTGCGAGCGAAGCTCTAAAATCATATTGATTTATGGAGGCGACAAAACAGGATAGGAAAAGTGGACACTTTTTTATTAACGCCACTGGGAAAACAAATTGCCAAAAACCAGACCACAAAAATGAGTTAATTCCAGACCGCCCCTGTCTTCCCTCTGCCTTGTCTGTTATAAAAGCTTCTTGGCACATTTCTGCCCAAGTTGATGGCCATTTATTATGAATGAACTGACCCAGTAAAATATGAAATGGCTGCACATGGCTGACTGTGGGATAATGGAGATGCATGCTTCTGTGTCAGGTTTGATGGGAAAGCGGAATGAGGCGGACGGCCACGTTGCCGGCTATGGTGACTGACATGTTTCAACAATGGTGAGTCCATCACTCAGTTACCGACGTTAAGCTTGACCCAAAAGAGACATGTGGTGCCTCGACCACGACTCAAACCTAAAACTATACTTTATATGGATAAACTATTGATAAAGGTTAAAGGACCACTGCATTTCATATAAGTAACTAAGTAAAATAGGTCCTCACTAATGTAGTACATGATAAAATACCACTAATTTCTACTCATGTACCATGTGCATCATCGTTTTTTATGTATTTATTGGGAGAACAATGGCTTCCAACTTTTCAGGAACAGAAAGCCTGCAGTTTCTATTACATGTAGCTTGGATCCACCATCGATGATGCGCAGACGAGTTTCTGAATTGCCACAGCCCTCCTGTGAGGTTGAAAAGTGGTGAAGTGGTCCTTTAACAATGAACTGCAATGGCTAATTGCCTATAGATGGACAGATTTGTTTTTATTATCCATTATTCGGCCAGCATTTTTATTATAATGGAAGTTAGGTGCCACAGTGTTTATCAACGTGGAACTCATATTTTAAAGAGCCAGGTTTCTGACCAGAAAGAGGCATATTACATCAGTGCACAGGATGCACTGACTTAATTTATGCTTTAGAAGTGTCCCAGGGCTCCACCTATCTAATTTCTTTCTAATTTCTAATTTCCCTCTATATGCTAAACATAATCTTACAAAAATAGCTGATCTCACGGAATGTTTGTCTCGCAACACGGTGACACTATTATAAGGTTCAAGTGCTTAACAGAGTCCAGTGCATTAACAGAGATCCACTGTGTGCCGCCCATATAAAAAATTACTCTCCTTCCATGACTAAAGGTGAACAAACAGAGACAGGCGAGGGGCAATGAGGCCACGCTATAGCGCTCCGCACCGGGCAGGCGGCGGCGGAGCCTGGTCCCCTCTCCAGTGATTTATCTGACGCGGCCCTGACAAGGCTCTCCCAAAGTGCGCTATCTATTAATTGAGCCTGTGTCAGCGTGGAGGAGATTAAGCGTTTGCAGCTGCCCACTGAAACACCTTATCCCCGCGCAGGCCCCCCCCAGCTGTGGGGCACAAATCAAAAAGGGCCGAGGCACCGACTGCATTGATGGCGCCATGCAGCCGTGGCACGGAGACCCAGTCTGCTGCACACCTCCATAACAACAAAAACAAGCTACCAGAAACACTGATGTACCATGTCCACCAAGGCCATAGAGTATGGGGATATTGAGGGGGTAGAAACCTAGGGGTGGGCAAAAAAAAAAATTGGTATCGCAATTCTTAATGCCATGATATCAATATCGAATTGCTAGGTTAAAATTAGATTTTTTTTATGCTGGTCTATTCATTAATTTGTTCATGTCAGAAAGATTAACTTTTTGTTAAATGTCTAATATGGCTTTAAAATGTTCTAGTTGATTGAACTTTTCTGTTTCAAAGGGGAATTCCACCCATTTTCAACATTTTACTGTAGAGATGTTGTGTGGACATGATAAAAAAAAAGTTCCCCCCATTCTGTCTTTCCTAAAATGGAGGTCTGAAAGAAATCATTAACATAATGAAACATGGTGTTGTGTTAATCATTTTTCTTTTAGAATCTTTTTTTCTGAGATAAATTAAACCAAATGGAACCAACGGGTCCATTTGGTTCCATTTGTACGCCCTCAGAGAAAATCTTGAAAATGGGTGGAATTCCCCTTTAAAATGTTCTAGGATAATAAAAGCAGAGTCATTTATGGCAAAAATGTGATATATCGAATTAAGCATTAAGCATTACGAATCGCAATATCGATATCGAAAATCGATTCAGAACCCTAAATATTGATATTGTATCATATCGTGAGGTGAGTGAATCGTCCCACCCCTATAGAAAACAGCCTGGTCATATGGTTCGTGTATACTCGTGCGAGCCCAAAGAGGGCGACTGGAAACTTCCTTGTATCCCTCTTTCAATAGAAGTTGATGTAACAGACTCTGGCTCCCCTCAAGTGGGGGTCATATCTATGTTTCCTCAGCTCTATGTTCCCTCAAGGTGGTTCTGTAAATAACATATCCCGAAAAAGTAAAGTAAACAGCCTCTTCACCGACCTTCACACAAACACGACTGAGAATGTTGAGCCGCGAGGACAATGAAAACAAGATGCTCAATAACCGCTTTCACGTAGCACAATAAACACATTGTTCGGTGCTGATATAAAGGTGAACGAGGTAGAGAGACTTCAAGATGAACTCCTTTCTAAACCCAGGGCATCTCTGCTTTGTTGTGTGCTATTTACGGGTGAATATGCTAAGAGACGTCTTAAGTGGTTCAACCTCACCAACATCAACAATGCCGGAGGTCCAGACATACTTGGAGGTGCTGTATAGTTTATTCTCAGGGACCACTTACATCCCGGCACATTCCCCAACTTTTCAGCCGTGTCCTTCATAAATAGAAGTGTGGAGCATGCAGCACTACGGTTTCTGTAGTAAAAAAATAAAATAAAAATAGCCTCATCCGGACCAGCTCCCCATTGACTCCCTCTACCTTCTCCGTGAAAGATCCAGCCATTCTCCCACTGCCTCTCTTTGTAAAGGAATAAAAAAAGAGAAATCCTCGTGTGGTCCCACAGCTCAACTGACCATGGCCTGGGCTCCTCCACTATGTAAAAGCTCGCCGCCGCAGTGCCAAGGATTAGCAGAAACGGGGGCTTTTATAATTATACCATCATGATTCGCGGGCCTTTCCTGCTGGTCCTTTTAATTAAGTAGATAATTTTTCTCTGGGGAAGACCGGCGTTAACATACTTACCGGCCATTTCAAAAAGCAGCTGGGCCTTTTCTTTCTACGGTGCAATCGGAGGAGGGATGTTTCCGGCCACACAAAAAAACACATTTATTATTATCTTCTTAAGCAATTAGACTGTTCTTTTTTCCCCCACCTCTCTCTCCTTTCATATAAACCGACGTCGAAGGGCTGTGAGCATGAACAAGATGGAGGAGGAGGGGGATTATTCAACCCATCCAAAAGACTTAAATGTGAGCATATGCAAATGAGATTGATGGAGTGTATCGTGGTAGTGGTGTGCGACGGTTGTAAAAAAAGAGAAGAGGAGCCCATCTCTGATGGATGGAAGGGAATCTGAGAGGGTAATGGGGTCCCTCCTGTCACTCCCGCCCCGTGTGAGTGACAGCGAGGCTTCCAATAACGAGAGAGAGAGCTAGAGATAGACGCCTGGCTGGCCGCCCCCCTCATATATTCAGCCAGTTTCACTGGAGCGACCTATATCTACCGCAATAACGCTGGTCAGCCAAGCGGCCACTGCGAGGACCCTGCCACCACCTTGCCTCGCAGAAGGGCTTACTAATTCGAACGGAACAGAATATGCCGAGGCCTCGCGGAGATGCAGCCAGTGTTACAGTCGGAGATGAAAATGGTTCCAAAGGCAACCCCTGAAAGGGGTTTCTACCAGTACTCGTCCGTTAAGTACCCGTGGAATAAATGAGAATGGTTATTCTGGCAAGCTGATATTGTTATGGAGAAAAAAAAGGAATGTGAGCATTGGCTTTTACGCAATATCTGTGTATAATGAGAGGGCAGATTCTAGTTGTTTAACTTCCAGACCAATGGATGGATAGATGGATGGATGGATAGATAGATAGATAGATAGATAGATAGATAGATAGATAGATAGATAGATAGATAGATAGATAGATAGATAGATAGATAGATAGATAGATAGATAGATAGATAGATAGATAGATAGATAGATAGATAGATAGATAGATAGATAGATAGATGATTACATTACCAACCAGGGGCGCTGCTTCACCAAAGTACACATGTCTGTCCGTATGTCTAGAGTACCGACCAGGGGCGCTGCCTACCAATAGAGTACACACAGCACCACTCAGTTCACAGGTTGGTCAAACGAGCACAGAGCTGCCAACTGACCACAAGCTGTTATATGGACTAAGCCAACATTATAGCTTTATCATTAAATGGATACTTGGCGATGTGGAACGCCCTCAATAAGACTCTGAATAAATATTTAGCATTCTACGAGTGAATTCCCATGGCGCGGTAGGAAAAAAAAAACACAACAGAATACTGATAGCAACAGTAAGGCTTTCTCTTTGTTTCCTCCCTGGTCAACTCCCCTGCAGGTCCCTGGGCTGCATGGGAGCCGGAAAAAAATCCATTTACAGCGTCCGATGGGTGCTGCTGACCTTTCCAACATCATGTCCTTGTACGTGGGCTACAGTTTGAGAGCCCGGCCCGCTTGTTCCGGTTAACTGTGCCAATCTCTAAGATAAGCACAAAGGTCATGGAAACCGTGTGGCAGCGGCGGTGGTGCTGGTGCTGGATATGTTGGAGGAAACAGCAGGCTGCTGCCCTGCTCCGCAGACTAATCTGATGAGGGCTTTCTCCCTCCCAGCCTCCGCGTAGAAGCAGGTTTATAATCCTTTTCTCATTTGTTAAAGGAAAAGTCGGATCCCCGGAGCCGTTTATGGCGTAATTGCTGATGTCATTAAAGAGGAGATTAGAACGGATCATTATTAAGTTAGTATTTTGCATACCCTGGTTTTCCTGTAGGCTACCTATATGAAATAGTTTGCAAAAGACAAGGCACTTTCCTTTGTTCTCTCTCTCTCTCTCTCCCTCTCCCTCTCCCACTCTCTCTCACTACTCTCTAAGCTTCACAAGTGTTAAGCTCTTTCTATGGCAAAGAGAAGGACTATTTTTTCAGTGTATAAGCAGGCACTTGGCCTCTGGCAGAGCTATACTGGGAGTGAGTTTTAGTGAATGGAGACATGGGCAAACACACAGAAGAAGAGGTGGAGGGGGCACAGAGAAACGGCACAGCATTGGCAAACACCAGTCAGTCTCTAAGGTTCCATTACAGCTCACAGGCAACCAGGCGAGGTCCAGAGGTCTTTCTGCAAGAGATTCCAAGAGGAGAAGCTTTTCCTGGATTCATTACTGGCAAACTGGAAGCTACTGTATACTGTGCAATTTGTGACATATTTCTGAGAGGCAGGCAGTCCCTCCTATGAACAGCTTTGTGTGTAGGTGCAATTCTAAACAAGTACTTTTGCACTGAGAAATTCCCAGGGCTGTCAAGTTAGCACCACTGTTAATGAAGTTATTTGGAACAGATACGATTTAACACTAGACACACAAACCAAAGGCTGCTTGGCTGTATATCGTGACATATCAATAGTACTGTGGTTAATTAATAGAAAGCCCTGGAATCTTTGAGAATATGTTCCTTTTGTTTTGCACGTCTCCTTCAGGTTATACAGAAGGCATTTTGTCAGTGTGTTGCGTTGTTGCGAACACATGGCAGGGCTTCAGGTGATCTTTGATATTTCCAGTTGCTGCTGCTGGAACATTAAATGGTGGCATATGGTGGCACTACAAAACCTCCCGTTCCCTCATCAGCGTTGATAGGGCTGTGTGCCACAACGCGTATGTGTGCATTTTGAAATTTATCTTGCCGTGAATTATCCATTATAATAAAGCAAATTTTGTGCACCTCCCTGGTGGATTTTGTCCTCCCACTTTGTTTCCCTAATTGTTTAGTATGGTAGGTAGGTAGGTAAGTAGGTAGGTAGGTAGGTAGGTAGGTAGGTAGGTAGGTAGGTAGGTAGGTAGGTAGGTAGGTAGGTAGGTAGGTAGGTAATACATGTATTTATTGAGTAGCCATGTAAGGTCTCATAACACTGTTTAATGTGCATCCCTTCCAAATTACAAATTTCAAAATATTACAGCAGTGGTTTTCAACTAGTGGTCAGGGGACAACCAGTGGTCCTTGAAAGGGTTCCAAGTGGTCCCCAGCTAAATGATAGAAAGTTGGTTAATCAGATGTAACTCTTTGAGAGCGTAAAAATGAAACCAAATGGACCATGCAGGTCCGTATTGTGGCCTTTCTTTTAAAAACAAATAAAGCCACTATATATTGGGAATTTGCAGCAGTCTATTGTTTTAACGCACGCGCGCCGCGATTCTTCTTTATTTATCAACACAATCAGTCCCGGAGATCAGGAGGTGGCGTTTAAGCAATAGATTTATTTCTCCGATCCAGACTAAACATAAACATAAACTTTGTGATATAATAAAACAAAAAAGCCTGCAGCGCGGTCAACAACTGTGTCGCTTCCCATCCATACACTCTCTCCCAGCAGGGAGTCACCTGTCCGTCAAAGGCTGTCTAGCACGTACAAGTCATTCAATGAGTGGGCGGGGAAACCACAACGCAATGCCAATACATTTCAATTCATTTCAAACCCATTTAAATTCATGCATTTCATAGCAAATTAAATTCATAGTGATTAAATGACCGCAAAATAATACTTAATATAGCAGGCAAAATTTCATAATAAATATAAATAATCATAAACAGAAAATGGCTCTAACACAGGTCCATACGGGTCCATTTGATTTAATTTTACACTCTCAAGAGTTAAAATATTCATCATCTGAATTAGCCCAAGTCTACACAACGAGAGAACGTAGAAGATTAATGGATATTTTAATCTGTATGTTTAACTGTTGTGTTTCCCAAATCCAGCCTGGAATTGTGGACAAAGGAAATGTTTAGTTTTGGGGGTCTGTGGGGCTACAATGTCATCAAATGGCCGTGTGTCATCAAATGGCGTCCGTGGCTCAAATTCTGAATAAATAGTGGGCCCTGGGATCAAAAAGGTTGAAAACCACTGTATTAGAGGTCTTCGTTTGGAACAAAGCACCACTGAGCAAGAACTAAACAAAAAACCTGGTTGCTGTAATAATAGTGCCCATAGGATAGGCATGATGTACAGTATGCCGTACAAATGTACAGTGAAAGAAAATACCGTCCTGGAATCTATATAATGCCAAGATTATTTTGTTGCCAAAATCTATTTTTGACCAATTCAAACTCTGCACGTCAATCTCTCCATCCACCCCCGCACATCTCAGGCAGGGAATGACCGACAGATCAACGTCTTCCAACTCGGCACGCGTAGCGTGCACGACCTGCTGGAGTGATGTGGTGAACGGAGCATCGGTCTGATTGGCGGTCTTCCAGAACCGACGAGAGTCAAAGAATCTTCATATAGGGACATCTCTGAAGAATGTACAAAGTCTCTCTGACCCCTTTTCTACCGGTTGGAACCAGTTCAGTTCCTTTTTTTTGGTTTTGTTTTATAGGCCTATATATATATTGTTTGGTTTTGTGTTATAGGCCTAGTGCTGGAGCCAGAACTCCAAAATTGGAACCTGAATTATGAATTGAGTTGGCAAAACTGTACCTATAGTAAATTGTTTATAGGATCAATATAAGTAAATGAATCATTTATAACCTTTCCACAGTAGTAGCATTTCATATTTTCTATGTTTTAGCAAATCTTCCAATATAATGCCTCATGTGCATATTTTTTTAAAATAAAGTTTGTTATACAATAAATCACTATTGTATTTTTTTGTGTGTGTAAGTAATCAACTTTCATGGCGATAACAATTTGATGGTTTTGCACAATCAATTCATAATTAGCGTTCCAATTTTGGAGCTCTAGCTCCTGGACAAAGAACCACAAAAAAAAAAAACTGAACCAGTTCCCAATGGTGAGCTATGACATCTTTGATTACATTAGAGATATTCAAGTAAAAAGAGTGACAAATAAAAAGAGATTGTGTGCTTGCTTTTTTTTTTCAATCCGTCTCCACTGTTGCGGGGCAGGTGTGTACTGTACTACTGACGATCTCATGTTAATGCAAGTGAGACAGAGAGATAGAGATAGTGACACGACACACTGGGCCGGTAGCCATACTAGACTGCTGGGCCTGGGGTTGAAGAGAGACAGCGTCACAGCCCTGAAGGAGAGCTGGCCAGGTCCTCGGGCCAAGTCTACGGAATCTGCAATGCAAATCAATCGACAGCCAGTGGCCTCTCTCTCTCTCTCTCTCTCTCTCCCTCTCCATCTCTCCTTCCTCGCCACTGCACTGAAATGATCTCTGCTTCCTCGAAAGCCATCCCTCTCTGTCAGGAGCCATGGCCATCTCATCGCTATCTCTCCCATTAGCAGGGAGGGAATCCCTGGAGCAGGCAGTGTGATGGAAGAGCGGCACACCAATAAACTGACTGACTCATAGCACACTGACATGAGAGAGAGAGAGAGAGAGAGAGAGAGAGGGAGGGAGGGAGAGTACCGTATGTGTGTAGAAATCTTTTTTTCTTTTTTTGAAGAAGCCCCCTTTATAAATCAAATGTCAAAGTTTCATATTTTCCGCCATATAATCAATGCCGAAACCAAATGCCATGGTTCTGTATGCTGCCGATGTTGGTAAAGGTCACGCCTTCATCTCATATTCACTCGTGTCTTTGAAGTATATATTTATACACTGTAGATCATACTGTACCTGATCTGTTCGACACCGGTGGTGAGTGGCAGAGAGACGGACGGACGCATTACACATTTGACTGCACAAGTAGCAGGCATGCATATACCGGTAGACATGTTTTAGACTGACTGGCAGACCAGTTATACTGTCTACTGTAGGGGTTTTCAACCTTTTTAATATCAAAGCCCATTATTTATTCGACATTTGAGCCACGGACCACTATTTTGATGTCTTTTAGCACCTCAGACCCAAAACTCAAAGAATATTTTCTTGCTATGTTGATGTTGGTATATCATTGGAACTGTGCAGACCATGTAAAATATAGGTGTATAACAATAACTTTACTCTTGAGAGTGTAAAATGAAACTAAATGGCCCCATACTGGCCAGATCACAGAGCCAATTGTAAGCATCATAATTAACTCCACTGTCTGTTCTCAATGCGGTAACCATACAGAAAACATTGCTTTAACTCTTAAGAAAGAAAGAAATTGTGGACAGAGCTGATCTAGTTCAGCTATGTCTGCTATTTGTTGTATGAGAGGTGTACAGGGCTTTAACCTAAACACGTACAGTAAGTGGGGGGAGGAGCTCTAAGGGAAAAAAGATTGATAATGGACCATACACTCAGGACAAATTTAATCCAGCTGCTTGTTTATGATGTTTTGAAAATGTCACAGAGGTCTACTTTACTGCACACATGTGGGACAACAATAACTCTAGTCATATTCTACCGGTATGTGCAGCAACAATGTCACAAAGACGTGACCCTGTAATCCCAACGTAGCCTATTCATCCTCAGAACGGATGCACATCATGCATATTCCCCATCTCCAGCTCTGTGCTGGAGCAGAGGATGAACCCAGCATCTTTGATTAAAGCCTAATGGTCCATCATTCACATCCCATATTCAAATTGCATTTGCCGAAGCCTGGCATAGCAACCGTAGCATGGCCGGGGTATTTATTTCTCTTGTGATCCCGTACCGGCGCGCCCTCGAATCATTTCCTTCAGTGTCGAAAGTGGAGAAGCGGGGGGGAAAGAAAAAAGCGTGGATGTGATCAAATCCGGGGGAGATTCTCGTGTCGTTTTCACTAAACGGCAGGTTTATCCTGGCCCCTTCTCTGTTGCTATGGTTGCAGAACCAAAGGCGCGCGGCAGAAGGGAGAAACATAAACATCCCCATTGATCACATGGTTATACTTTCATCATATCAGGTAGTGGGTGAGGTTGCAAGGGCCTTATTGGGTTTTGTCAGCCTCACAACAAGCTAGATTAAAAGGGTCGATGAAAAGGATGAGGAGCAGGGAGTGTTGGTCTCTCCGGTGCTGTGACTATAGACCGCAGTCAGGGCATGGATGCTTTTGTTTATTTCGATCATCGAGAACATGACCAGACATTGTTACATTTAACCAGTGTTGGGCAATAGTGATAACTATACTTTACTTATGATTCCTTAGAAAAAAGCAATATTAAATTACTCATTACTTGAATCAAGAGTACTATGTTACATGTTACTTTATTCATTTTCCAAGTCCCCCCCACCCGCAAAAGAGATATACAACACAATCTGTTTAGCGACAACTATGACAACCTCTAGCGTACGTCACATGGATCTATAAACTACTGCGTATCTCTGCTGTTACTGTATCTGTTGATAGCTTGTAAATCTGTTCTATTTTTGCATGCAACAAGAAGCTCAATAAGTAATGAGGCGTTTTGTTGGTAACATATTACTGATTTTGGCAGAGTAATATCATAGTTGTATCTTTTTTCAGGAGGAGCTAAATAATTTTCCAACTGCGACCGTTGGCCACGACCGCTGGCCCAACGGTCGCTATTTTCCAACTGCCGCGACCATTGAACACATGACAACGGTTGTCATGCCAACGGTTGGAAAAAGGCAGAGGCTGAAGCTACAAGCTCATTGTTCCACTCCGGTTTATCTGTCCTTATCCTCAAATGGTAGTAAGATAGTATTCATGTGAAGTGAATTATATGAGAGACAACAAAAAAAGGAAAAGAGAAAAAAAGGGAAAGAAAAAAACATTTAGTAACCTATTTATTAAATAATCGTAATTTTCAGAGTATATTTGTGACAAGACTGGAGGGCAGGCGTAATGAATGGCTTCTCTCAAGCCATTTAGAACGGATAAAAACTAGTTTAGTTTAATTAGATTTTCAAAACGGGTGGGGGTTGCTGTCCCAGATACCAAACCGCAGGAGCGTTTTGTGTAGTTGTATTCAAACAGCATACGCTTTAAAAATCCTGAACAGCAGTTTAACTCTGAGAGGGTATACATGGAAAGGATATGGGCCCTCCAAGGGTCCAATTGGTTAATTTTGCACCCCCTCGGAGTTACATAAACGAAAGTTTTACAACTGCATACAGTTCTGTGCGCAGCGGGACACAAAACGATGATCCTAAAAACATTGAGCTCGCGATCACAAGTGGGATGAAAAATGTGATGGTTTACGTTATCTTACATAATACCTCGCAAACACAATGCTATAACCTTCATAGCTATTATACCCACGGGAGACAAGTGGTCCAGCAGATATTTTAAGCCGCAGGCAAATCAACTCATTTTTCGAGTTGATTCTTTGACAAACAGAATTCGAGGCTTTCCAGTTAATCCTCCCAGACAGAAAAGCAAACACATGAACCAAAGCAGATAAATGTTGTAAAACACGGCAATTCGTGAGGGGAATGAAGATTATTGATCATTTCCTCCGTCCACTACTCAAGTTTCTTTAAATCTGGTCCAGACTGTTTCCGCTTTCAAAGAGGGAGCGCCCGTTTGACATGTTTGTACGTTAGTCAGTTTGGAACAAACAGACCAGGAGCTGACCTGTTCTGACATTACATATGAAGCCCCTCCCCCTTGATAAATGGGGGAGGGGCTATGTGGTGATATTGTGATGTCACTATGTCACTCTTTTTCTCATTGACACCGTTTGACAATCAAGTTTCAGCGACTGGCAAGGAACCCAAATACTAAGCGAAAACATCATTGCACATAACAACCAAACCAAGGGGTTTAACTGTCGCCTCATAAGCACATGAAAAACTGTAAAAAATACAAAAACAACCCTCTTTGAAACAAATAGTAGGCCTACTGTGCTGAGGTTACCAACACAGTACTTCTGCCTCAGGGCCGTTTAGGGATCTCCAATGATAAACAGTACTCCATCTTACAAATTACACCAATTAAGGTACGATTCATATGACAAATTAGAGAATATCCATCTGAGAGTACACAAATGTTTCCATGCGAAATGATAAGACAGTGGTAAATACATACAATAAATCTCATGGTTATCACCCTGTTCTAATCACAAAAACTAGAAACTGCAGCATCTATATAGACTCTCAATAATGCAAGCCGACTTTATTATCTTATCATTCCAGCCGGTGTCTGACCAAAGCTTCCTCAGATAAACTCCGCCTTCCGTTTGAGCTATATAGGGTGGTGCCTTTCAACCAGTGGTCCTTGAGGGACTTCCAGGTGTTCCCCAGTCTATTGATGGAATAGTTGGTAATCAAATTTGCCTGTATGGTGCCCGTTTGGCAGTGTTGGGAATATTACTTTACCTTGTTAATATATTACTTATTAATTATTACCTTAATTTTAAAGCAATATATTATATTACAATATTACTGTCTGAGCAAGTGTAATATATTAATATTACTATTGCACATTACTTTTAAAAAACTTTTTACAAAATACATAATGAAATATTTAGTATCACTATTAATCAAATATTGCATAGACCATTAGCATACCTACAATAAAGCAAGCGCACTTGCTATCTGGCTAAATCTATATGAAATCAACTTGCAAAAACATCACTCCTGAATAAATAATTTGTTGGCAAATGATAGAAAATAAGTAATTATTTAACTTCTGCAGTTGTCAATATAAGAGAACATTTTCAATGAGAGAGATTGCCAGAAAGTAATATTGAAAGTAATGCAGTAATCCAGAAAGAAAAGTATAATATATTAGATTGTTTTAGTTAAGTAATATATTTGTATTACAAGTTACTGCATTTTGGTAATATATTATGTAATATATTAAGTTACGTAGTGCACATGTCCCAACACTGCCGTTTGGTTTCATTTTGCAGGTGACATTTGCCTGCAATGTTTCCTAAATACAGGATGAATCGTGGACACAAAAATATTTTTAAGAATAAACCTCATCAAACAGTGGTGGGTGTCCCCAATACAGAACAAATAGTGGGCCCTGGTATATACAAAAATGGTTTAAAAAACACTGAGTTAGAGTGTGTGGTTTCTACTCTGCTGAGAATAGGGACTTTAAGCATACGACAGTGACCGCGTCCACTACAGGTAGCTACAGGAGGGTTCCAGGTGGTTCCCAGCTAAGTTAGTTAACCAGATGTAACTCTTGAGAACGAAATGGACCCTTGTGGGTCCATTTGGTTTCATTTTTACACTCTCAAGAGTTAAAATATTCATCTTAATATCTTAATTAGCCCGAGTCTATAAAACTAGAAGATGAATGGTCATTTTGATCTGTATGTTTGACTGTTTTGTTTCCCAAATCCAGCCTGGTATTGTGGACAAAAGCAAACGAAATCTTTAGTTTTGGGGTCTGTGTGGCTAAAATGTCCTCAAATGGTGGTCCGCGGCTCAAATTCTGGTGGTCCGCGGCCCTTGTATGAAAAAGGTTGAAAACCACTGTTTTTGACTATAGCAGTACCCAACAAGACAACCTCTGTGGACGTACACATGAGGTCTATTGGCTTTCATATCATAATAAATGTTACTACCGTAATGTCAAGCATCGCATGCATTCACGTTTTTAGTTTTGTTTTAACCAATGTGTCCTGACCCTCGATTTGAATTTCCGACACCAGATTATACAGTAGTTTCTGACACCAGATTATAGCAGGAGCAACATTCTAGCTTTTGACGCTAGATTCTACAGTAGTTTCCGACACTAGATTCTATATTGACACTAAATTGTAGTTTCTGATGATAGGATCTACTTTTGGACACTAGAATCTAGTTTCTGGCGCTAGAATCGAGTTTTTGGCACTATATTCTATAGTTTCTGACACTAGATTCTATTTTTTCTGAAAAATCTGTGTTCCTCTATCAGTGATGCTAACATATTTCTAGCCAAGGACCACCAGAATTATCCATATTTGGCTGCAGACCCCCCATCTGAAAACATGTTGTTCTCGGGGTTCCCCAGAAGCAAAAAATTGAGATAAAATGTTTGCTTCCAAAATAATGTATTCAGAGATTTGCGGCACATTTTCACAATTTTTCAAAAATAGCAGAACAACAAGCTCGTGTCGCGCCACTCGGTGGCGCGACATGAGCTTGTTGATCTGATATTTTTCAACAGATAAAACACCAAAACGCGTTCAGGACACAAAGGGTTAAAGACGCTATTATAAAAGTGAAGGCCCACTGAAGGACAACGTATAGTATATGTGCGTTGTTCTCTGTGACAAAAGGGAATCTCAAGGAGGTCATCTGAGCAGATGTGTTCCAGCGGGGGAAACAAGTTGTGCTTTTCCCCCTGTGGTGTGAAAACAGAGTGAACTCCTGGAAATCGCACCGAAGCCGTGCTGGGGATAATATAACACAAAACAGCAAGGATATTGGATCGAAAAGTAGTCTGAGGGCACAGTCAAAATCACGTCCCCAGGGACTGCCTTTTGTGTGATTTTAAAGCTGCAATCCATTACTTTTTAAAAATAAAGCCTAATTTTTACCAAACTGTATGGTCATTACGATAATAACTGAAACAACCGCAGTGCTCAGAGGTGATTTCACTTGCTTTTCCACTGAGACATCATCATAATGCTCAGGAGTGGCCAACTTTGACGATTGAGAGGGCTACCACATTTACACGGATATTTCCATGCATGGCCGCGGGAAGATATTTACAGTAGGGGGTCACGTTCACTATGGGGTGCTGCAAGATGCGCACACACGCAAAATGTGTGTGAATGCGCATTGTGCATGCACATTTTCATGCATTTACACACAGAAAAGTGGCTTTTACCTTCCCTCTCCACATGCATGAGCTGACTGACACAGGTACCTTAGCCTCTGATACAGCCATAGAGCATATGTATAAGGACTATTAACAGGAATCTGTTTTGATTTGATTTGATTTGATTTTCCTCCTCCTGTCCAAGGGGGGCTGTGTCTGAAAAAAGGGGGTGCTCAAGCCCCCCCAGCCATGTTTCCATGCATATACTGTCATAGGAAAAAATACTGTTGTACGAAGAAATAGACGATTTACAAGCTCATTGAGTCTGCTGTTTTGTGTATATATATATATATATATATATATAATATATATATATATATATATATATATATATATATATATATATATATATATATATATATATATATATATTTGAATTGAAATCCTGAATTACTTTTTGCTATTTTTTATTTGGAATCCTGAAAAGTCTTTCAAAAATGAAAAAAAAAAAAAAAATGAAATTGAAAAAAAAAGAAGAAGAAAAAAAAAAAACTAATAGTAGTATCACTAAAGTATCACTAAGATCTAGATGTAACTAAAAAGGGACACTTTCTCCACTTTCCAATGGGGGTCTTTGTGTGTGTAATACAGTATGTGGTTTTACACATTTTAGCATCAGAAGCAATTCCCATAATGCTCTGGTGCACTGCTCCTCCTTGTAAGGGGGGTAGGGCTGTGCTACTGAGATGTAGTCCAGGAAAAACTAAAGTCACTGCTAACCTAAAAACATAGGCGGAAAGAAGTGTTCTTTCCTGGTTTTCTTTCCCGAATGTTCTAAACCATAAATCATAAACATATATATGTTTTCTTTCGCAAAAAGTGTCACTTGAAGCAGGAGCTTGAAGTGGTTCTATAAAGTAACTTCCCCATAACGTTCCAAGCCTTTAATGTTACCTCAGCGTGACCTTCAGGGTGAGAAACAACAGAGCCACTGTGTCGTCTTCAGAGGACAACGGCGTGACGATCAATGAGCAGCACCATATTCCAATCAAGCACACGCAATGGATCTGGACGCCGGCGGTGCTCTAATTGGGGAGAACTAAAGAGGGTAGCAGGGGGCTGACCCTGTCACTGACCCTTATCAATGGACCTGTGCCCAGGGCAGGTCCCCGTGATTGACCCAGAGTGTCAGAGGTTGATCAGAACAACCCCTGCTTAACCTCCGGGACACAACCGAGTCTATGAGGAGATTTAATGTCACCCGGAATCATGTGTCAAAACACTCCAGGGCATCTGGCATGAGTTTTACCTCCTAATGCTGTTAACACGAGGGCGAGGTTAGTCATGGTATAGGCAAATGGACCCGCAACGGTCCATTTGGTTTCATTTTTACGTTCTCAAGAGTTCATCTGGTTAACCAACCAATGCTAAAAGTGCCTTTATCCAAGGCGCTTTAGACAGATCACATTATCCCATTCACACTCCATCGGTGGTGCAAACCATGCAAGGAACCCACCAGCACATTGGCAGCAATTACAGGTTAATGGTCTTGCTCAAAGACACGTCGATACGACCTCCAGGGGGCCTGGGTTTGTACTGGCAACCTTGTGGTTACCATCCAGCCACTCCACCCCTGAGTCACCGCTGCCCAGAATATTCATTCGTTCTTCGTTGTGGTAGTGCCTAGAAATCAATGTGTGTATGTTGACAGATACAGACAGACATGATATATAATAACCCTTGGTATATTTAACTAGTTATTGCAAAGTTGATATGAGCTGTTACTGTACACGTTAGTTGGAGTGAATGTTCACAAACTTAGCAGGGAATAGTCTGTGTTCACTGTGAGTTTAAGACTTGTCTTGCACCTACAATGGCATTAAATCCAAGACATTGTTTCATTCGAATGGCTTTCCTAATGATTGAGTGGAAAGAAAAAAAGAAGTTACAGCGGTAATCTTCAATGACCTAGCAATCCGCCTTAACGGGGAACAAACGTCTTTGGCCAAAATGTCTTCTTCGGCTTTAAACAAAAAGCAAGAGAGACAGAGTAATTACATGCACAAAGTCAGGCTGGCCTCAAAAGTTTCAGGTTGACTTAGCAAGTGCTAATGAGATGTTTGGGGGGAGCTTTGCATTTTTTGGGGGGCAGAGAGAGAACAGTGGTCCTAACTGGCACACAACCTAATGACGGCCGACGAGACGGACGTGATTTGACGCAATTTAGCTTCACACCTCGCTGAACACAATTCTTCCAGTGAAAATGGAAAAGAGACACGGCTAAAAGAAAATGGTTAAAAAGAAGAAATGTCATTAAAGCGTGTATACGATAACTATAACCTTCAACAAAATGGATTTGATTAAAACATTAATTCTCACAATGCATTATTAAAGTATTCAGAGACAGAAATTGAGCACGCTGCCACACACTTTTTCTGAGTGTTAATGTATCTGTTAGCAACTCTGAGTGAGTACTGTATAAATTTAACACTCTCACTTTAACTGTCTATGTGACTATTTTGGGAATAAAGAAGGCTGCCAAAAAAAAAGAAAAAAAAAAACTTTCACATACACTTTTCAAAAGTGTAAGGACAACAAATGCATGTAAATGCATGTGTTCTAGTTGCATCTAGATGTGTGCAAGCTGAGCAGGGCAATTACGGAGCGTGCGCCATGCATTCCTCATTATAATAAATGTGAGTGCTAACATGGGGGGAACAAATTGCCTGTATCAATATGTATACAGCTCAGCGAGGGGAAGGATGGCTGCTGTAAATTATTTACTAAGGGAAAATGTTGCCCTGTTGCTTTCACTGACAGGTCAGAATTCGAATGCTTGGGAGCCGGTATGAAGCGGAAACAGCCATTAGCACATCACACGTCCCCGCAGCTCAATTAAAACCGCGCCATAGAGACAGAAATCTGCCTCTCCGAATGAGTCACTGCTGGATTTTAATCAGAAAGTTTTAAGGCTGCACAACAAACAGAATTAGTATATCGTCAGCAGTCAGGCTGACTGTTTTCTCAACTGTTTTCTCGCCCAGACTTTATCGCAGGGCTTAGCAGGTGTGTCAACTGTCCAACTAACTGCAGGTTGATTTGGGGGAAAATATATATAAAAAAAAATCCAGGCTAAAAATCAGGTATAAGGTATATGTTTCAAACCGCTAAATATGGTGGAAAATGAGAGGGTGGAGCTTACTGGTCAAAGTGACAGATGTGATGCCCATGACTCAAAGAACATGTAGAAACCAGATCCATAATCTTTGGCCATAGAAGACATGAGTTATGTCTTAAAATACATTATTCGCAGGCATCAGTCCTTGGATTTTAACTCGAGAGCTTTTGGTTGGGATTCATTTGCTTTACAATCGAGTCATTTATATTGCCAAATATATATTGGCAAATATTGAGACGTGTCAAAAGCTATATATAGGAGGTGTCGGCACCCCTCAAAAATAAAAACAGACACTTATTTTTTTCTAGTGAATACAAATCGATGATTCCAAATAACCACCTTATTGACTTAATGTACATGTCATGCTGAAACAGCTCTCATAGTCAGTCTTTTAGTATGTACAGACATAACGTAATTCTGGACAAACATAAAAAAATATATAATTATGTTACATAATACTGTATACTGTACTATGTATACTGCATTTGTATACCGTGGCTCACTCTTGCTCAGCTGCGGCAGGGTGCCGTTGTGTCATCATCAAAAACAATGAAGGCACCAACACGCAAACTTTCAATTCAGACACATTGTTCAAGGAAAAAATATCCCCTAATGTCACTGCTCCAGTTGTGGTCGCTCAAATTGCCAACACAGAGGAAAAAACAAGACACGCCAGTAGAACAATAGCCACAATCACACACAATAACCAGGCTGATGATATGATATAACACGTAATGTCTGTAAATAATACAACATAGTAACTCACACAATGAAAGCACAGTAACAGTAATGGCATTACTGAACTTTACAATAGCAAAAAGTAGTTTCTTTATGTAAAGTAACTTAATCGTTTTCGTGCCGTCCTCGAGCTGCTCGTGGATTTCCCGTTAGACTACTCCTGCCGGTCACGCGGACGGCTCGTATCACGACGAGATGTAGATTTCATTCTTTAATCCAACTATTAGTCCGTGCGCATCGTCTGATGATCATCCCGTTGCTGACTTTCATTTGGGACAGAATTGGGGACAACTTTTTTTTCCCCCGTCCCATTGACATTCATTCAATCCAATGCATTCAAACGGCTCTCCTCCGGTTTGCCCCCTCAATGTCGCTGGCGCATGGGTTAAGCAGCCAGGGCTACACAGCTCTTCCTGACTTGTGAGCCGGATGTTTTGGGGCAGATCGCCAGATGATCGATTAGGCAAGACAACAGACACAGCATAACAGAAACAGCACATCCTGTTTAGGAGATCTGAGCTTCAAAATAAGGGCTTTTTACCGATCGAACTGGTTTGAGCCGCGGCAATGGAGAGGAAACAAAGAAGATCCGCTCGCGGTCAATGAGTTAATGTAGGGCGTTACTACTGATGTGTCTGGTAAAAGTTCAACCACCTTTCCAAGTCCAATAAGAGAGTGTAGACGTAACTTCTGTGGGACCTAGACATATTTATTGACTATAAAATGGGATAGAGTGTATCCCTTTCATGATAGGAATATGAACAGCAAATGAATAAAATATTATTAAAAGCCGATACGACCTGTTATACTGCGAACCAACACCGCGCTGGACCTGTGCTTTTGAGGGGCACCCCGGCTAAAGAGCTGATATAATGCGAATCTTGGTTCGCAGTATAACAGCTCTTAGGCCGGGGCGCCCCTCAAAAGCACAGGTCCAGCGCAGTGTCTGTCCTGGAGAATTCTGACTCCTCTGTCTTTTTCCACTCACTATATTGAAAACTCGGTATCTTTCTGTGGCCTTGATGCTGCCCAGCTACGAGGCACACTCTAACCAGTAATGGTGTGAGCTTAAAAGTCTACTTTATCTCATCACTACCCAGCACTGATCACGGGCGAGTCATTTGACATTGTTTTGCCTCTGCACACCATGAGACATCATTCTTCCATATTCTTCTTGGATATATGTTTAAACATGATCTTAAAAACAATTCCCATAATATGCTTAAATCTGACTCATAGCAAATATACTCGAGATGATTTCTGGATCTCAAAGCCAGTGGAGTTGATCATCATGATACCGTATAGCTGCAGCAGGCTGCTTGCACAAGCTCCAAAGTGTGTGTACAGCAACTTCATGAATGTAAAGCAGGGCTTCCTTTAATGGGAGAACAATGCTGCACTCAGCAAACCTTCCCTAGAATGTTTCTTTTAAACGGCTAAATACTGTTTGAACCCTGTTGCTGGCACAGAACGTGTAAGTGCTGTGTCAGTGATTTACCAACTACGTAACATACAGCTGGTTGATCCTGCCAGTAGCATATGCTCATCCTAAGCATTATACCGTGCATGTCTGCCTATGTGCAAATGGCTTTGCAAGCAACTCGATTAAATACAGTCGATTCAATTACAATCTCTATTTCAGTGGTTTTCAACAGGTGGTCCGGGGACCACCAGTGGTCCCTGAGAGGATTCCAGGTGGTCGTGTTGGTTCATGTTACGTAAAAAGAATACATGATGCTCTGAGATGGCTTTCTCTGTTTTGATGTGGGCCACGTTTAGATGATTCGCTTTCAACCCGCGAACAAAAACAAAACAAACATATAAAAAAATCGTTGCTTATGACTATATTTCTGGATGATCAAAGGCAACTCGCCTGACATGGCGCATGAAATTGCCACCTCCGGCGGTGTCTCACACTGTCAAAACCGCACAGTTGAACATCCCTGCGAGCACTGTGTGTGTGCCGTCTATCTAATGGCTTGTAAACACTTTAGAAAAGGCAGTGTATTGATGATTTTTTCCCTGAAGATGGCTACGGCGTCAGGGTTCACGTGGAACAGGCTAATTTTAGCCTCGTTTTCTTTCTTTTTTCTTTTTAATTCATGTGTGATGCACTACTACTCCCTGCGGGCTCCAAACTTTAGTCCAATAAATGCCCTTCCCTACCGTACCTCTGGGAGTGGAATTATCTATGTTATGGATTTCCTGCTTTACTATCAAGGATTACCCTCTTAACCTCAGCCTTTACTTCCGTATTGGCTTTGCGATTGATTGCTTTTTTCCCCCCACCACCATCAAATATTATGTCCTCAAGGTGACCCATAGCTAATAAACACGGCGTTGCCACGCGCAAAGCTATAAAGCGAAGCGTCTGCGTGGGTTGATCAGGTCAATGAATGTTTATGCTTATCAGGGTGCTGCTTGTGCTGTGTTATATAATAATAGAATGTGGTCAGTGGTTTTCAACCAGTTGTCCGGGGACCAACAGTGGTCCCTGAGTGTGTTCCTGGTGGTATTCACCACATTCACCATCTGAATCAGTCCAAGTCTACACAACTAGAGAATGTATACGATTAATGGACATTTTGATCTGTATGTTTGACTGTTTTATCTTCCAAATCCAGACTGGTATTGTGGTCAAAAGCAAAAGAAATCTTTAGTTTTGGGCCTGTGGGGACAAAAGTGTCATCAGGTGGCGGTCCGTGGCTCAAATTGTGAATAAATAGTGGGCCCTGGTGTCAAAAAGGTTGAAAACCACTGGTTTAAGTCTATTGCTGCAGGGCCAACGCAATACGGTGCATCCACCGTCCTTGAGAAACACTGTCACCACCTCTGTCTCCGTCTCTCAAAAAACTAGAACAAGCGATGATTTAGGTCAGGTTAAGGCTTTCCCATGTCCACGCCACTAATGTCATTATCCTGACGGTGTTTAGCGCGAAGGGCTTAAGGGACGGACGGTCGAGCGTCGTAGGTAGGTTAGCGTGAGCGGCATACTCTCGTTCCCTCCTTTTTCGTGTGTGTGTGTGTGTGTGTGTGTGCGTGCGTGTTCCCTGAGAGGGTCGTGAGGCCAAGTCGCCAGCTGAAGAGGGAACATCTGTTTCTAAAGAGTCGCTCCATTATCTGCCGACATGTTGAAGAGCGCCACCTGAGCAAACAAAAGAGTGAGCCTCACCGCGCTTCCATTATGCAATAAACAGGGGAGAATGTGCACGCATGAACATGCACGCACGCACGAACACACACACACACACACACACACACACACACACACACACACACACACACACACACACACACACACACACACACACACACACACACACACACACACACACACACACACACAGAGAAAGAGCGGGAGAGAGGGCATACAAGGAGAAAGAGGGAGGGAGGGATGGATGGAGGTGCTGAAGAGAATCTCCCTCTTCCCAGACCCATTCAGTCTAGTGTGCCTCTTAAGCAAAACTGACCAGTATAAAGAAGGATGGCCGTGTCATTCATGCAAAAAATGTTCCCCCCTCTCAGACAGGCTCTCAAAGAGCAGGGAGAAGGACAGAGTCGGCTATTGGTGCCTGTTACTGAATTCCCTTTTTCAAAAAAAAAAAAAAAAAAAAAAAAAAAGCACTTGACCTGCCTTCACATGCATACGCACGCACACACGCACGCACACACACACACACACCCCCCCACACACACACACACACACACACACACACACACACACAGAGAATGTCCTTTCCAGGCTAATGGCATTTTTGTATAATACCATTACTAAGCTGAAAGCATGAAATCGCCTTGCTTCAGTCCAGTTTCCCTTTTTAAAGGCATAAAAAATAAATATATATATATATATATATATATATATATATATATATATATATATATATATATATATTATATATATATATATATATATATATATATATATATATATATATATATATATATATATATATATATACATTTTAACAGCAATTCGATGTGTATCACGATACATGGTTGACGATAACATACATGGACGATATTGGGTAATTTTGGTGATGCAATCGATACGATACAATGATTTGAAATCGATATGGTACACTGACATTATCTTAAACCTTTTTACTACATTTTATGTAGAATAGAATCGATTATCTGCAAAGAAAACGATTTGCCTTGCAAAACGATAAGATACATAGACAATTTTGCTGTTTTCATTCTGTATACATTGATTGTTGAGTTGGTGCAGTTACTACATCGCTACACCCCTAGTATATGTCCATAGATGGCCCTGTTAGAGCACATTCCCCCTCTGCATGCATCTTCTCTGGCTATACGCAGCAGAAGCATTTAATGAAAATGAAGAGGAACATTGCAGCACGGCTGCTTAGACAATTACTCCACACAAAAAAGGCACAGCAAGCAAAACAAATGGATGACCTCTTTACATCAACTGCTTTATTTGCAAAGCAAAAACAGTGTGGCTGCAGCCGAAACCAGATGGAAGCATTTACCAGCCACTATTTGTAAGGCTGAATGGTATATATAGAAGAGGATGAGTTGGTTCCATGTCCGCTGTACAAGACCGGAATGTCTTTAATATCGTCTCCAAAAGGCAAGGCTGAGAGCGCTTTCCATATTTACCTGGGACTCTCTCGAGGACCACTGGTGGTCCCCGGACCACTGGTTGTAAACCACAGTACCCTTTCACGGGCCGGTCAGAGTCAGCCAAAGGGCCGCATTTGGCCCCCAGGCCGCATAATGCCCAGGTATGCTATATACTGTATATTATGTATATGTTTGTTTGTTTTTAATATTTGATTTTGGCTTTTATACGTTTATCGATAGTTACAGTGAAGATTGACAGGAAAGTGAAGGGGAGATTGAGAAACATGCAGCCAAGGTCATTATGAAAGGGACTCGAACATGCGTCACACTGTCAGGCCGGCACCCCCAAATTAACGCTATTAATAGAACAGCACTACGATAGGCATACATTTTTTTCCCCTATTATACAAACTCTGAAAAATGCACGTTCCATTGTCTGGGAGATTAGACAAATGTAATGTCCTCTTTTTCGGTCTTAATGAAGAAGCAGTGTGGAATGGCTGTGTCTCACTCAGACAGCCAACAGCCTGAATATTAACTAGGACAAGACACACTGAACGCGGCACACCTGTTCTTTGATTGCTGCAGCGTAAGCTTACGCTGAGCATCGAAAATTACTTTCACCATTCTGCTGCTGGTATTTAAAGGGCCTAAATAAAAGCCTAAATGGCCTCAAGTCACAGCGCAATACATCTCTGCCAGGCGTGCTAATTATGGCCTAGTATTAGTTCTCCCAGGTCAGATAGTAACGGTGCAATGAGGAGCACTTGTGGATACCTCAGGAGATGAGCTGATGTTAGTCTATGCCAGTGGTTGCCCAAACTCTCTCTCTCTCAGACCCATAAGGCTCCCTTTGGTTCCATTTCCTATTCCATTTCACATCAAAACTATGGCAAAAAATGTTCATCTACTACATCTTGTTCACCAAGGAAAACTAAATTAGAACATGAAATCATAACTAAGCCACTAAAACTAAATCGACTGACAATTACGTCAACAAAAAGGGAAACTGAAATGGGACCAGTGGGCAAAAGATCGAGTAGAACTAAAAGAGGAGGCATAGACATTGTAAGCTTCTTGGTTGTTGTGAGCAACAAGTATAGTAGATCTGCAATTTTCAGCGTGTACCTAACTGTCAACTGCCAATTTAGCTGACTAAAATCTTATGACACGAATGACTTAAAACATTTCAGATGACTAAAACGTGACTAAATGAATTGTTGTTCCAAAGACTATAGGACATACCTGGGCATTATGCGGCCCGGGGGCCAAATGCGGCCCTTTGGCTGACTCTGACCGGCCCGGGGACCACCAGTGGTCCTTGAGAGAGTTCCAAGTTAAATATGGAAAGTTGGTTAACCAGATGTAACTCTTTGAGAGCGTATAAATGAAACCAAATGGACCCTTGCAGGTCCATTTGGTTTCATTTTTACACTCTCAAGAGTTAAAATATTCATCTGAATTAGCCCAAAGTCTACACATTCAATCAGAGAATGTAAGAGAATGGTCATTTTTGTTATCCTGTTTTGCTTCCCAAATCCAGCCTGGAATTGTGGACACAAACAAAAAAAAATCTTGAAGAAAGTTTTGGGATCTGTTGGGCTAAAATGTCATCAAATTGTGGTCCGTGGCTCAAATACTGGATAAATAGTGGGCCCTGGTGTCAAAATGGTTGGTCTTACTCTTACTTTTATCTTGAAATTAAATGAATATCACGCAGACTTGAGTTCTCTCCACAATATTTTATGTATCTCATTTGGCCCCTTGGGAAAAATAATTGCCCACCCCTGCTATAGGAGTAAAACTAAAATCTAAATCCTCTGGTGGAGGAATCCATCCTATCTGTCTGCACAAGGCTGTCCGGCTCCAGGCTGTCCTATCTATCCCCAAACACCCCACAGGGGGCCGGGGAGAAGCCATGACCTCCACCCCCCCCCACTCCCTCTTTGAACCTCAGTGTCCTGCACTGGGACGTCTCAGACCAGCTGCAACATTGATCTTCCTTCAGGGTCAGGGGCGGATGTAACATGTCCCATTTGGGGGGGCAAGAGAACATGTTGGAGCCGGGGCAAGAGAAAATGGTATGGGGGCAGCTTCATCGCCCGTGGCGCGATACCATTTTCGGTTACATGACTTTTATTAGTCAAGTAAAGCATCAACAACAACATCAGTTGTTGTTGTTGAAGTTGCAACAGACACGCAGCATGCATAAAGCTAAAGGTCTGACTCAGAGAGTTTTCTGTTTTCAATGGTGAAATGCTGTTGGTTTAGTGGTGCCAAAATTGTACTTAGTTAGTAGCAGTAGTAGTGTTTCAAATCATTTTAAATATAAGCACTTTAATATGAAATATCTTGGGTTGTTTTGCATGGCATCGTGTTTGGGGGGGCAGACTGGGTATTTAGGGGGGCATTGCCCCCCATGCCCATGCCTAGATCCACCCCTGGGTGGGTAACATTTCAAGGTCCCAAAAAAACAATCTTCTTGTGGGCAAAATGTGGATGGCACAGTCACACCCCCCCCCCCCCCCCCCCCCCCCCCCCATCACGGGTCAGCAGGTTCAGGATATAGTGATGAATCTGAGAGGGTCTTCCCTGGAGGGTGGTACACCATGGCTTGATGTCTGCTGACCAGGTCAGCGCCTGGCCTGCCTCCCACGCTCTCTCACTTCTGATCTCATCTTCCGTTTAGCGCAGGGGTTTTCAACAGGTGGTCCGGGGACCACCAGTGGTCCCTGAGAGGACTCCAGGTGGTCCCCAGGTTAAATTATGGAAAGTTGGTTAACCAGATGTAACTCTTGAGAATGTAAAAATGAAACCAAATGGACCCTTGCGGGTCCATTTGGTTTCATTTTCACACTCTCAAGAGTTAAAATATTCATCATCTGAATTAGCACTATTGTTTTGTTTGCAAAATCCAGCCTGGAATTGTCAACAAAACCCAAAATAATTCTTTAGTTTTAGGTCTTTGGGCCTAAAATGTCGTCAAATGGTGGTCCGTGACTTAAATGCTGAATAAATGGTGGTCCCTGGAGTCAAAAAGGTTGAAAACCCCTGGTTTAGCGCATTAAAGCCATTGTGTCCTATCTAGTTTCTGAATAACATAATATTCAAAGATTTGCACCACGCTTTCACGATTTTTCAAAAATAGCAGAGATACAAGCTCATAGCGCGCCACTCGGTGGCGCGCTATGAGCTTGTAGATCTGCTATTTTTCAATAGTTAAAACATAATGCTTAGGACAACAAAACGCGTTCAGTGCACTATAAGGGTTAAAGCCAGAGCGAGTCAATGACCGCAGCGGTAGGGGTGGGTTGGGGGTTTGAGGTCGAGTCAATACCGATATTATGTGAGTTTGTGTGTGTGTGTGTGGGGGGGGGGGGTTAATTTCTTACGTTTGCATTTCATGTTGTGCATTTCATAGCTTTGGGATCTGCATTTCATACCTTTGGGAATTGAGCAGTACACAAGTAACACTTTTCTTTGTCTATGATCTCACCTGAATCACAACAGACCACTCATCTAAGAGCTGCCAATTATAATTTCTGCAGCGCTTCCATATTTATTTAGTTTTTTAAATTTAACCTACATATTTGTAAGGATATATCCATTGAATCACACACTGAATTAACTATTCCGCTAATTAAGTAATACAATAATAATGTGAAATAAGAATAAAGAGAGACTTGTCTCGCTAAGACCGAGACAAGAAAGAGACCATCAACATGTGGCCATGAGACCAGATTTAAATGGAGTCCAGGCTTGAGTTACACATCCCTGATTCAGTTGTTCTGAACTAACTGCAAGCATACAGTACCATCCACAGCACTTGTTCAACAACAATAATAAACTCGGCATCCCATCCCATGTAGTGCATGGAATGGACGCATGCGAACAAACGTAGCCTGGACTGGTGTGATTAGATTCCATATCAGATAGATCTGCCACATTAGATTTTTTCTTCTTCTTGTGGTCGCTTCCATAAACCATTTTCTGATTGCGGTCCGTGGGCCAAATACACATCAATTTGGGGGACCTTGTAGAATCGGCCTCATGCAGAGACTTAATGGGATACGGTGTCAGCGAGACGACGTTATCAAATACCCCAAATGGCTTATTTTATCACCCCATTTCATTTCAATTCATGCCACGGGATAGGCCATGCATCAACAGGGCGGCACTCTCAATTGAAACCACTGCGAGATTTGAATCGTCGTGCGATTGCACGTGGGCCAATTGGCAGCCGCTTATCGCGGGTATACACTGTATATAAATTCGGTGTAAACTGCGCAGCCCTTTACCAAATGGGGCAGATTGCACGTCTCTCCGCTACTCGAGCAAGCTGCTCGCGTGATCCATGTTATTACTTGTTATTTGTATGCACATACCGGCACAAGTCGTCCGAAACCACGTCGCAATCAGGCGAGACGCGTGCCAATTGATACTGCTCCGCTGCACCTCAAAAGGACTGTGTAATTTGAAGCTATGTGGCAATAATACCCGAGAGGGTGTTTTTCTGCCATGATTATGGGTACAGCGCGGTGATTCAGCAAGGTGCAGGGCTGCATAATAACACCCTCTAGGGAGGCTCTGACTTTTTACCCAGCCAATGGAACTGGCACGCGTTGGAAGAACGACCATATCCAAAGTGTTGCGCCAGCATTATAACGGAAACAAACATGATCAACGGCACCCATAAGGGCCGAGCGACCAAATGCAATATGGCTTTCATAAAGTAAAGTAACATTAAAAAAGCAGGGATGGTGTGTGACGTGTGGTTTTCCTTAGTTAACCCATTTTGACGTGATTCTATAAATGCCTTCTAAATCCTGACATGTGAGTTGGCCTTCACTATTTCACGTCAAGGCCCCCAAAAAAACCCATCTGAACATGTGTAGTTCTAGGGACCAAAATATTTGATTCAAAAAACATTTGTGGTGACAAAATATTGAAAGAAATTGTGCCACATTTTTAGGATTTTTTTAAATAGCAAATCTACAAGTTTATACTGCACTACTCAGCGGCATGCTCCGAGCTTCTAGATCTGCTATTTTTCAATGTCTAACGCTTCATCTAAATGATGAAAGATAATGTAGCTAATACTTAAAATACCAAAGGTGTCCCCTAGAGAATGAGTTAAAATTACCTAGAAAATACATAATGTACAATTTGTCCTCTGCATTTACCCGGCCATAAACTGTTTTTGATCCATGTAGGTGTGTTAATGGTTGCCCTGTTTGCCGTCAAATTGACACCAATTAATTCTCTTGGCGCCGTCCACGCGGGGCTCGTGGACATCCCGTTAGAACCCCTCCGCCGGTCACGCGGACGGCTCGTATCACGACGAGATGTAGATTTCATTCTTTAATCCAACTATTAGTCCGTGCGCATCGTCTGATGATCATCCCGTTGCTGACTTTCATTTGGGACAGAATTGGGGACAACTTTTTTTTCCCCCGTCCCATTGACGTCCATTCAATCCAATGCATTCAAACGGCTCTCCTCCGGTTTGCCCCCTCAATGTCGCTGGCGCATGGGTTAAGCAGCCAGGGCTACACAGCACTTCCTGACTTGTGAGCCGGATGTTTTGGGGCAGATCGCCAGATGATCGATTAGGCAAGACAACAGACACAGCATAACAGAAACAGCACATCCTGTTTAGGAGATCTGAGCTTCAAAATAAGGGCTTTTTTACCGATCGAACTGGTTTGAGCCGCGGCAGTGGAAAGAAAACAAAGAAAATCCGATCGCGCTCAATGAGTTAAATATTCTATCTCGTTCTTTCTCTCTTCTCTCGATCCATTCATCTATCCATCCATCTATCCAACAACAAGACATCTAAGATCAAAGACAGCTGTCTGGCTCCCTGGTTAGAGAAACGCACCATTATTACCTCTATATTTTTGTTCAGACAGCACTAGATCTGGGTGTTCGAGAGCTGAAAGATGATATGCTCATCGGTACAGTGCATCAATATTACAGAAGCATAAATCACTGGGTGCTTTGCACTGAATCCCACATGATGCTGATCTGCAGTTAAACCTCGCACATCTAGATGAATGCATAAATGAAGGCTATCAGTACCGTGTATGCCTCCAGAAAATAAACACGGCCGTGTGAAATCTTAATAAATGAACTGAACTGAACTGAAATCTTAACTCCCGGTGTGCATTAACTCCTTAACTGATCAGGCAAAAAGCTAGTCTTGTTCCCATTGGGCTCAATAGTAACAAAATGATTTATAGAAAATCCTCTGTTATGAATTTGTGCAAACCAATGGTATCCAAAGACAGCTTGAGGTGTCCACTTTAAGGGAAAAAATAGCCCAACTCGATAATATGTTTTCTTTTTTTTATATAAATTGTACAAAAGGGCCCTGTTGTTCACACTGGCGTTTCCTCCAGGACTAGTTATGAAATAATCAGGTTTAAAGTTTTATCTTTCATATAACTTTTTTCTGCTTCAAGTAGATGCCTATACCATTTTAAAGATCAGGTGGTTGGCTACAATTAAAAAAAAAAAAAAAAGACAAACTTTCTGACATGTGCCAGTGTGGAGATGGCGCCATCTAAAGGTAGCATGCAAAAAGTACAACACGCGTTTTCGCGTGGGAAACAGGGGACAGAATATTACATCACGCTTTTTCGCGTGGGAAAACGGTAAAGGTGTGCATTAAGCTTTAGGCTGCTGAGAGCATTTATATTATAACCTACAGGCCAATGGTTCTCCCCTTGAAATATTCATATTTAAACAACTGGTGACTCCAACCTGATGCAATAGACCTTTCCATAAGCCCCGCCTTCTCCCCAGTGTCCCACCATGGGTTGGGCACTTCCTAGCTAGGCTTATTCATTCCAATGTAAATATAAGGGACATTACGAATTAAATACTGGTTTGTTTTTGGAACCGTACCTTCATCTCTGCCAAATCTGTCTATGTGTGCGGCATTTATTTATTCTTGTTTTAAAAACGATGTTTTATCATATACTGTAGCTAAACTATTGCTGGAGAGGTTCGTCTATCACGTGTTATGCTTAGCTCTGATTGGATCTTAGCAGTTTCGGGAGGGGGTTACCAGAAAAGCCTTGGAGCAAGTTTGTTTCATGCTGTGACAGAACTATGAATCTTCTATTCTTTGCCAAAAATGTTCTTTTCCATAATAGCCCTATAGTCATTTTTCTCTATTCACACGTTGCAAACATTATTACATTTTCCACCGTTCCTCCATTTCATCTCATATCGGGGGCGGATGTAACATTTCCCAATTGGGGGGGCAGGAAAAAATGGTATGGGGGCGACTTCATCGCCCCCATACCATGTTCGGTTACAGGACTTCTATTAGGCAAGTAAAGCATCAATAACAACATCAGTTAGCTAAAGCTAAAGGTCTGAACCAGAGAGTTTTCTGTTTTCAATGATGAAATGCTGTAAAGTTTAGTGGTGCCACTACTGTAGTTAGTTAGTTAGTAGCCGTAGTATAGTGTTTCAAATCATTTAAATAATAAGCACCTTCATTTGAAATATCTTGGGTTGTTTTGCATGCCATCGTGTTTGGTGGGACAGATTGGGCATTTAGGGGGGCATTGCCCCCCCATGCCCATGCCTAGATCCGCCCCTGTCTCATATCTGTACAGCTGACCGAGTGGCAGGAGTCATCAGAGTTCCTGTCCGTGTAGGCTGTCTTATCGGAGGACTGTCTCACCTCCGCGGAGAGAGGAATTTCTCTCCATTCCAGCACAGAGTGAGCGACGGTGAGTGTTAGCAGCTCATCTGTGGCTGCTGCGCCTCCTCACCTGGCACTCGTGTGATTAGATTCCATATCCCGGCCGGGCGCCGCGCTGCTGATAAGCTCTATCTGCATCGGCCAGGCCCCCGCCGTAACATCAATCTCCCCACCTTCGCTCATGGCGGCCCGTGCCGGGAGGGGCAGGGGCCTCATCGTAATGCATTCCTATCGCCCCCCGCTTATGCATGACAATAAAAACATCAATGTTCCGTTGCAGCATGCCATTTTAGATTAAAGAGAGAGCAAAGAAAAAAAAAGCCCTTTCACTCTAATAAGATGTCCGTTTGTCTCCCTGGAGAGGGTGGGAAGGATCAAGACCTCTTGTGAAGAGGCTGCTCCAGGGCAAGTGAATGGGGGCCGGGATGGCAGATCCAAGACTGTGAGCTAACTGGAGGAGGGCGATTTTTCCGTGGGAGGACTTGGCACGAGACGCACGAATGAGGGAACGTGGTCGGGGAGGAGGAAGCGAAAGTGCGGATAAAGAAAGGAGGGAAAATGGAAATGCTGGGGTATGTGTGTGTGGGGGGGGTGGTGGTGGTACATGGGAGATGTCTGTTTATTTATCGTCCTCTCATGGTTTTAACGGCTCGTGACTGGCTAGCTTTATTAAACTGGGCTTTGAGCACACGCACAGCGGCACTAAAACCGTCCTTACGGCCGAGGGGGGATCAATTCCGACCGCGGCTCACCAGGAATTACTGCAAAGTAATGGTACCATCACGCAGGTGTACGGATGGGCCCTCGCAGCGTGTCAGAGGTTAAACGTTCCATTTCGGTGCTTTAATCAACTTCGACGTTAGCCGCGGTGCAAAAGCGCTCCCTGCAAATCCAGTTATCGGCATGCATATTGCACATAACGCGTACAATACTAAATGACCAAACCTAAGAGTGCACAAGAAATGGAATGAATCAGCTGTATGGGTTCTTAATTGTAGCCAACATGAAGATTTCACATTGCTAAAGTGAAACCCGAGGCTTTATTAACTGAACTGCTCCAGTTTGACACCTCGTAAAAGAACACTTTTTTTTTTTTTTTTCAATTTTGGCCTTTTATCTGATGTAGGAAACTGTAGAGGAAAAAAATGAAGCAGGCACTTCGAACTCCTTCGCAGGCTTGCCGTTCTGGGGGAATATAAAACTCAACTTGTAGACGATATGATCTTTGACACATCATTCTTATGTCTGATTTCTACATGTATGGTTTGTGCGACACACCAAAAATGACGGACGTAAGGCATGTAGAGAGCTTGTAGATCTGTTATTGTTGGTGTAATGCATGGTGGCTCTTCTACTAGTGCTATAGGCGAAGTGACCTAGTCCTGGACTAAAGGCGGACAGTGTCTTGCAGACTCGTAGACTACAATGTAGTTCCGAGTTTAATTCCCAATCCTGAGACTTTACTGCATATCACTCCCCAGTCCACATCTATACCCTTTTCTACTACTGTTCCATCAATAATAAAGCCATGCAACCGCCCGATCCTTAAGAGAAAACCATAATAAGCACTAATAAGGGCTAAGGGCCCTAATAAGTCCATGCACAGCCCTAATAAGGGCTGTGCATGGACCAATCCACCTTTCGTTACGACACCCACCCTTCCCTTTCCTCCATCCTTTACTTGACTACCGTTGCTAACTATGACAAGCTTTGGCTGGGAGATAGCCTCCTCCGTTAACCAACGTGTCATCGCACCATTTATGGATGTTTTTATTATAAGTTCCCAGATCAAAAACATCAACAGCCCTATAATGCCATCCTTCATCCTGAATTCCAGTAGTGACATAAAGTGTCCAAAACGGTTGTAGGGGCAGTTATCATTAGCTTTTCAAAGCCAAAGAAAAGACTTTAGCTTAGCCCTGCCGCTACAGTCAGCTGTTCTGTGTTGTGCTTTTCTGTGCACCATTTCCGTTTCCATGAATGTAAATCCCATTGCCTAAGGGGGTGGTCCTGACTGGCGATAGGGTGCGAGTGGCTTCTGGTGACGTAGCAACACTCAATGCGCTGTCCCATTGGCCGTGTGCTCGTAACACGAGCCAATGGCTGCAGCTCTCGACGTCCCATAGGCCAGACAGTGTGCCAGAGTGTTGCCATGTCGTATCGAAATGAGCTACTTTGGGCTTGTGTTTCATAGACAAATGTAGGTCCTTTCAACAACAACAACAACAACAAAAACGTATATAGCATAATGTCATAAAGTGCATTATTTTCCATAATGTAATGAACCTGAATAAAATCCATATGATTTGATTCATATATCTTAGATTCATCACACAACTGAACTATATAAAGCCTTTTATTGTTTCAATATTTGTTTATATGTTTCAATATATCACCTGCCCCCACTTCCCTGGCAACTGTTGTTAGGGGTCTCCTCCATAAAGGACCGCGCTATCTCGCTGTTTCCAGATGAGTAGTAGCCTAATAGTTGCGATACCATCGATAATATATCAAACAGTTGCCAGGGAAGTGGGGGCAGGTGATATATTGAAACATATAAACAAATATTGAAACAATAAAAGGCTTTATATAGTTCAGTTGTGTGATGAATCTAAGATATATGAATCAAATCATATGGATTTTATTCATGTTCATTACATTATGGCAAATAATGCACTTTATGACATTATGCTATATACGTTTTTGTTGTTGTTGTTGAAAGGACCTACATTTGTCTATGAAACACAAGCCCAAAGTAGCTCATTTCGATACGACATGGCAACACTCTGGCACACTGTCTGGCCTATGGGACGTCGAGAGCTGCAGCCATTGGCTCGTGTTACGAGCACACGGCCAATGGGACAGCGCATTGAGTGTTGCTACGTCACCAGAAGCCACTCGCACCCTATCGCCAGTCAGGACCACCCCCTTAGGCAATGGGATTTACATTCATGGAAACGGAAATGGTGCACAGAAAAGCACAACACAGAACAGCTGACTGTAGCGGCAGGGCTAAGCTAAAGTCTTTTCTTTGGCTTTGAAAAGCTAATGATAACTGCCCCTACAACCGTTTTGGACACTTTATGTCACTACTGGAATTCAGGATGAAGGATGGCATTATAGGGCTGTTGATGTTTTTGATCTGGGAACTTATAATAAAAACATCCATAAATGGTGCGATGACACGTTGGTTAACGGAGGAGGCTATCTCCCAGCCAAAGCTTGTCATAGTTAGCAACGGTAGTCAAGTAAAGGATGGAGGAAAGGGAAGGGTGGGTGTCGTAACGAAAGGTGGATTGGATCAATTCACTGAAATTATATTGAAATCACATTAATGTTTTTAATTGAAAATGTGCACCTGTTTATTTATTCATTTTCACCTTAACGAAATACCAAACCTAATTATTAAGTGGATACGGACATAAATTGAGTACCATTTACTGTGAAGTTTCATTTCAGGATGCAGGCGTAGTTTGAGGAAAGCGAACCCGCTTCAGCTATACGACAGTTAGTTGTGCTTTCACTGACGCGACTTTTCAGATGCCACCCGAAATAAAGCAGCGGGGTTGGGAAGGAGCGCTTGTTTTATCTGCCGGCTACTACTAGTAGGGCGGGGCGAAGCATAGTTTTACTGAGGTTATGTTTAGGGTTAGTTACCCCATAAAGCACCGTCTAACTCTAACCCTAACCTAACCCTAACCCTAAACATAACCCCAGTAAAACTAGGCTATGCCTAAACCTAACTCTAACCCTAAACTTAACCTCAGTAAACCTATGGCTAAACCTAACCTAACCCTAACCATAACCTCAGTAAAACTTCCTTCGCCCCGCCCTACTAGTAGTAGCCGGCAGATAAAACAAGCGCTCCTTCCCAACCCCGCTGCTTTATTTCGGGTGGCATCTGAAAAGTCGCTTCACTGACACATTTGTCCCCCAAATACTGTCGGCATGTAATGTGATTCATTTCACTGTCAAGAAAACATTAACTGGATGTGTTTTGATTTCAGCTCAAACAAAGCCTTGGGAAGATCGGAAGTCCATTTTTTAAATATCCTATCAGTGGTGTCTTGTCTTGTACTTTTATGGATACAATTAAAGGGGCATTACACCCATTTTCAACATTTTTTCTGAGAATGTACGAATCAGGTCCACTTGGTTGTGCATTGTCACAAAAAAGGGTCTAAAAGAAAAAGTCATGAATATGATGAAACGTCTGTGTGTGTGTGTGTGTGTGCGTGTGTGCGTGTGTGTGTGTGTGTGTGTGTGTGTGTGTGTGTGTGTGTGTGTGTGTGTGTGTGTGTTGCGCACATGCAACAAAGTACGTGTGCATGTGTGTGTGCACGTGCCTTACGTCCCCTCCCCACCACACACACTTCTAAAAATCCCTCTACAACACCCGTGACCTATGAATTCTCCACTAATTTTCTTCATAGACTTTTCCCAAACGATTCATATAAAGATGTTTAGGCCGCAGACAAAGCCCACTCGGATTGCGACAAATCATGACAACAAAACTCAGTGATTTTTTGGGACAATCAAATAATTTGTAAGAAGGAAAAAGAAACAAAAAGTCTAATTAGATAGTATATGTTAATATTGTGTGTGTTGTCATGAATTGTGCATGAGTTGCGCTTTGTCCGCGGCGTAATAGTCTTTATTAGAAAAGTCTATGAGGAATATCAATGGGGAAATTACTTCTGGGCCGTGTGGGCAAAGTCATGTAAGGGACGGGACTGCCCAGCTTTATACCACATCCCCCCAAAATTTATACAAAGAAAGGTCTAATAAATGAGATATCCACATGTAATCTATGACGACGTGCGGCTGGTGGGTCATTAAATGCGTGTTAGTATGCATGCCACCGCACGATAATCCGTCCATCCGTGGGACGCCATTGTGCTGCTTTTAATTAAACAGGGGGTTGGAAACGTGTTGAATGACAGCGCTGACTCTGCACGCCATCAGTACTACTTACTACCCCCATCCCTATGTCTTTTCCTGCCCCCTCGCACCCCCCTTTTCGTTCCCTCTTCTATAAACTGTGTTTCACAGCTTGAAAGGTTGCATGGGCTAGAGAAAGGGCCCGTGTTTACCGAGTGGGGTCAGTGTTGCCAACTTGCCGCATTTGTCGCTATATTTAGCTTGTTTCCAGACCCTCCTAGCACCAAAATTAGTGGAAAAACTCCTGGCGGAAAATCTAGTGTTTTTTTGCGGGTGAGTTGGGGCGAAATTGGTTGACAGGCACTTGAGATAAAACCCTCGTTTTTCACCATTTTTCCGCCTATGATAGAGTCCTCCTTGCTTCGTAGAAAGGACCATTGGTAACCAAATGGACCCTAGCTCTGTAACTCTTGACGGGTCCATTTGGTTTCATTTTACGCTCCCAAAGAGTTAAATTATATTTAATCATCTGAATTACCTAATTTTCAAGAATCTACACATTTAGAAAATGTAGATGAATAGCTACAGTATTTTGACCAATATTTTGCCAGTTAATCCTCCTAAATTAGTCCAAGAGACTAAACTCAACATCAAATTGTGGTCCGTGGCTAAAATGCAAAATAAATAGTGAGCCCTGGTATGAAAATGGTTGAAAACCCAATGCTCTAGAGCATTCTATTGCACTTTGGAAGTGCCACTAGTGCATTTTGGATATTGGCAGTTGGCAACACTGCTATAGGCTGTGTTTCACAGCTTGAAAGGTTGTGCCAGAGAAAGGGCCTGTGTTTACCGAGTTACAGAGTGGGGTCAGATTAGTCTGCTCATCAGCCTGTGTGCGGCCAGCCCAGGCCAGGCCAGGCCAGGCTCTCTGGAGATCTCTAGCTGCCCTGACCCCCAGGAGGGGCACAAAGCCAGGATGCTGCGGTCACACCCCGCCATACACGGGGAGAGGGCTGAATGGAGCCTGGCGGGGGAGCCTTTGTCACCACCCACCCCCCAGAGAAAAGACAGCAAATTGCCATGTCAGGAACTTTGGCCCTCCAATGCCACCATAATACATAACCTTTGTCCTCACCCATCTACCGCGGTAATGTAGAGAGCGGTGAAGGCTCAGTTTGTGTGTGTGAGTGTGTGTGTGTGTGTGTGTGTGTGTGTGTGTGTGTGTGTGTGTGTGTGTGTGTGTGTGTGTGTGTGTGTGTGTGTGTGTGTGTGTGTGTGTGTGCGTGCGTGTCGTACAAAATGTTTGGTTTCCAGCACCCACACAGTGCAACCGGAATGAAGTGTCGGTGGTGTGTTTGTTTGGGCCATGGGTGTCAAATTTGGCCCGCCGTGTAATTTTATTTGGCCCTTGAGACATTATCAAATTAAAGGGGAAGACCACCCATTTTCAGCATTTTAATATGTCATTAATATACCTTAGAGATGTCGTGTGGACATGATAAAAAAACGTTCCCCCAATTCTGTATTTACTAAAAATGGAGGTCTGAAAAAATCATTAACATGGTGAAATACATCTGATGACATCACCAAGATGTATTTCACCATGTTAATGATTTTTCTTTCAGACCCATTTTTTGAAATTTTGAAAATGGGTGGTATTCCCCTTTAAACGGTTAGTCCGTTCAAACTTGGCCCGCAGCTTTGTTCAGTTTTAAATTTTGACCCACTCCGAGTTTGACACCCCTGGTTTGGGTGATGACAATGCGGCGTGCCGGGGACGTATTTTCGGGACGCACATGACACCGGCATTGCGACAGAGCATACATTAGGCACGCTACGACGCACTTCGATGGTAACTGTTTAAAAAAAGCAGCAATAAATATGCATATGTGATGCAAATTCATGCATATTCACATTAATGTGGGGTTTCGGAAAGGGAGGTATACAAGAATCTAGCTGCCTTTAAGCATGTATAATTAATTACGGGCAATTTACATAGACAATAGCGGTACTTTGTAAAAAGCGTTAAAGCTAAGAGTATACGTTCAGGCGACACATCAGTCTTGGAGGAGAATCCAGTGGAAATGCGAGACTTGATACTATAAGTACTAGTAGAATACAATATCACAATTAAGACAAGCCCAGAAACACACAGCCTGAGAACATGTGTGACACTTTTTGATACAGAGCCAGGCATGTATAGGCAAGACAGACAAAACGCCAGACTCTTCACATACTAACCAGAGCATGTCTGAAATACATGTCTGAGCTGAAGGCGACATGTACTGTATAGAAATGAAATGAATGACTAAACATGATCCAAGCAGGAGTGTAACGACATATTTAAACAGCAATTTGATACGATTCAATGATTTAAAATTGATAACACGGTGAAACATCTTGATGACATCATCAAGATGTATTTCACCATTTTTCTTTCAGACCCCTTTTTCCTGAGAAGGTACAAATGGAATCAAATGGACCCGCTAGGGTCCATTTGGTTCACATTTGTATCCTCTCAGGGAAATTTTTGAAAATGGGTGGAATTCCCCTTTAAATTCCCCTTTAAATATGTGCAGGTTTCTGGAGCCAAAAATATATCATAATGGATATACAGGAGTAAAAACAGTGATGTGGCATAGAGATGGACTTTGTATTTGAATACATGATGTGGTTTTTTAAGGGATCAAGCAGTCCACGAAGTGGACCTTGATCCCTTCTTGTTTTTGTCTCTTTTTTCCTCCTTCCACCAGAAATAGCTGTTCTGGCTGAACCGTGCAGTCGGTTTTCGCGAAAATTGGTAATCTGGTAGAGGGTGATGCCAAACGGTGATGATGCGAAGCCTGTGACCACTGGTCAAATGGTGGCGCTATAGCACTCAACTGAAATTGCAAACTTTAAACACTCATAACTCATGAACTGCTCGACTCTCAGAAATGTAACTTATATTCACTTATGCGTCTGCTTATGCCGAACAACTTTTGTATTCTTACTTTTGACCTCTGACCTTTAGATGAACCGCCATCTTGAATTATATGTAAAACAGTTAAAATGTCTCTTCTCCTACAATCTTTGATCAAAATGCATAACAATGACCTACACATGAACTTTGAAGCCATACAAACATGAAATGGGTGTGAATTTTGTTTTCAGTGAAAAAAATGATGTTTTTACGAGCCAATGAAAATTGCTTGTTTGTGAAAATTCTTCTATTATCCCTAATCTACACATGCAAAGTAATCTGTTTATGAGATTTTACAGTTTGGTAGAGGGGGATGCCAAATAGCAGCAAAACCAGTCTTACTCCAATTGCTCAAATGGGGGCGCTATAACAATTCTTTGAAACTGAAACATTTGAAAAACCATAACTCGGGCCTCGTTTGGCCAAAAATCATGGGACTTGTTTCTACATGTTCCTTGATTCATGTGGAACACATCTGTAACATTGACCGGTAAGCTCCACCCCCAGAGTGTCTGCCATTTTAAGCAGTTTGAAAAATGCTCATGCCTGATTTTCTGGCTGGATTTTTGATTTGCACAACAAATGTTTGTTGTACAAGCCGGTTTGCATTTTTTGTACACACCATCACTGTGTTTGTGTGTGGACGTAAAGTACTTCTGTGGCCTGCCGCACCGAGGACAGCCATCGTCAGTGTGTTAATCTCGCGTTAATTTTTTTGACGCCATTAACGCACGGCTATGTTAACACGAGATTAATGCATTAATGCGTTAACGCATTAACGTGTTAACGCCAACACCTTTAATATATATAAATATATGTGGGTTTTTTTTTTCAGGCTAGCTAGATTGCATTGCATTGTGGGTCCTTTAGGTCGTGGGCCGTGGTTTCAAAAAGGTTGGAAACCACTGCTATAAAGCACAAAGCACTGCATCGTTCTAATCTTTTCTGACTGAAATTCGAACAATTTAGCTGTATCATTCCAATTTCAAACTGTATCGTTCCATTTTTAGTCTGAGATTAGTAAACTGTATTGTTCTAATTTCACACTGTATCATTCCAATTTTACTCAGAGAGTAGTAAACTACATCGTTCCAATTTCAAGCTGTATTGTTCCAATATTAGTGAGAGATTATTAAACTATCATTTCAATTTTAAGATGTATCGTTCCAATTTTAGTCAGAGAATAGTACACTATATTGTTTCAATTACAAACTGTATCGTTCCATTTTTAGATTAGTAAACTGTATTGCGACAATTTCAAACTGTATCATTCCAATATTAGTCAGAGATTATCAAACTGTATCGTTCCAATTTTAAGCTGTATCGTTCCACTTTTAATTAGAGATTATTAAACTATCATTTCAATTCCAAGCTCTATTTTAATTATATTCCTCTGGTTGTACAACAATGGGAACTGATGTAGACACACACACACACCAGAGATGGAGCACTCATTAGAGCTGCATGGTGCTTGCTATACAAGCAGGTGTGCAAACCGTTTTGTACAACGCTATGTACCATGGTGTAGTTGCCAACGGGGTCGGGAGTTGGCTGAAGCCCATACTGCATCGCAGTGTGCAGTATGGGGGGGCCATACTGCACCGCAGTGTGCAGTGTGCAGTGTGCAGTGTGCAGTGTGCAGTGTGCAGTGTGGGGGGGCCATACTGCACCGCAGTGCGCAGTGTGGGGGGGCCATACTGCACCGCAGTGCGCAGTGTGGGGGGGCCATACTGCACCGCAATGTGCAGTATGGGGGGGCCATACTGCACCGCAGTGTGCAGTGTGGGGGGGCCATACTGCACCGCAGTGTGCAGTGTGGGGGGGCCATACTGCACCGCAGTGTGCAGTGTGGGGGGGCCATACTGCACCGCAGTGTGGGGGGGCCATACTGCACCGCAGTATGCGGTGCAGTATGGGGGGGGGCATACTGTACTGCAGTATGGGGGGGGGCATACTGTACTGCAGTATGGGGGGGGGGGCATACTGCACCGCAGTGTGCAGTATGGGGGGGGGCTGCGGGGGGCAAGTGACAATATGGGGGGGAGCTGCGGGGGGCAAGCGACAACGGCAACCACACTTTGCAATTTTTAAATTGCGAATATTCTAGTTTCCATTTGTCACTTTGACCACTAAGCTCCACCCTCTGACTGCTGAATTGTGCATATTGTTCATATTGCTTACTGCTTGGTGGCGTGTTGTTGGGTTGTTTCATTGATGACAACAACTAAGCAAATCATTGTGCCAGGATAGCTCAGTCGGTAGGGTGCCTGACTTCGGAACACCAGATTGAGGGTTCAAGTCCCACTGCTGACAATACAAAGTCTGAGTCTCCAAAAACCCTGCTGTGTTTCCACAATCACATGATGTATTTCTTCCATGTTTCTATGGCTTATTTGTGCATATTTAAGGAGCGGTAGTGGCTCAGAGGTAGAGTAACCGGATGGTAACCACAAGGTTGCCGGTTCGATCCCGGGCTCCTGCAGAGTTAGTGTCGATGTGTCCCTGTCCCACTGCCATCAGTGTATGAATGTGTGTGTGAATGGGTGAATGTGATGCACAATCTATGTAAAGCGCCTTGGATAAAGGCGCTATATAAATGCACCATTTACCATTTACCAAGCAGTCCACTGAATGTGTGTGTTGTTTCCAGTACGTCTTGTGTCTGTTGGTCATTGGTAGAGTGCATGACTTGGAAATGAGAGTTCCTGGGTTCAAATCCCGGCACGGACACCTAGTAATATGAGTCAATCATGCACAATCTCATGTGGTCTTCTACATCTAAGTTCATGGTTCTATGTGTAACCCAGGGTAAAACTCAATGTAATGGTGGTTGTCACCATTCGGCCATGTTGTGTTTTGTCACTATTCGGCCATGTTGTCACTAATGACAGTTCACAGCTCAGTTCACCACTCACTCACAGCTCACCAATCATTTACTCATTCACCAAATCAGTGGCCTTGTGGTTAGAGTGTCCGCCCTGAGACTGGGAGGCCGGGGTTCGATTCCCGGCCGGGTCATACCAAAGGCTCTAAAAACGGGATCCAATGCCTCCCTGCTTGGCACTCAGCATCAAGGGATGGATTGGGGGTAAGACCCTGTGTCATACTAGCGTCATGTCCAGAGGGTGTACTTGTACATCAAGCTGCCTCATGCTACAGAAACAGGAGATAGGCACCTGCCCTATGGGCCTCATGGCTGGGCAAGGCTGTTTGACTGTCACTATTCGGCCATGTTGTCACTAATGACAGTTCATAGCTCAGTTCACCACTCACTCACAGCTCACCAATCATTCACTCAGTCACACCAGATTACAATGTGAGTCAGTCTCACACATAATTACCTGATGTATTTCTGAAGTTCAGGCTCCCATGTTTCTATGGCTTATTTGTGCGTATTGTTCTTACTCCTTATTGCTGCTTGCTTGATCCCGTTTTATTGCTGCTTGCAGCTTTTTTTTCTTCATAAAATTGCTAAACACATTGCACAAATACTATTTTCCATTTCCAGGAAGATATATTCAATTAATTATTAAAATTATTAATTATTAAAATTGTTACTATGTTGTTACACCCCTAGTAGTCATGCATAATGTTATAGTGCAATGAAGTGAATCTTTTGAGCCTGTTTTCTCAAGACATTAATATAGTATAAGACCTGTGGGTCAAACTGAACAACCAATATGTCCATTTGAAGCTATACGATTTCCTGCTTTCATACAACATGAAAAAACAAAGAGAAAACGAAAAGAAAACAGGAATTAAAAAATGCATGTAATATTCAATGACTTAGCCCTGCTCATAAACGGCGGCACAATGGCCATACACTGTACCGCAGTCTCACCAACATCCATCAACAGCTCCACTACAGAACCCTTTATTTTGCTCCCATAACACAGACCACAGAACCCCATAAAAAACTCCAGTAGTCTTGTGGGAAAGTTGGATCATCTGTTCCTTTCATTTCCAGGCCAGGGCAGTTTAAAAGGCCTACCAGGTGACATGCATCATTAGGATGAATTTCCTGTCCTGGCTTTGTGGCCAATCAGGCCTCTCTAATTAGGCCCTTTATATGGTCTCGGCGGTGCTGATTGACGCTAAGATGAAGCAGCTTCTGCGCCACAGTTGACTGGAGGTGAAAAGTCGGACCATTATAGCCTTAGATTATAATGCAGAGCTGGGCTGGGCGCGGCGTGGTTTCATGATATGGCAGCGGCGGCCGCTTAACACATGATTTATACTTAGGGCCTGTCCACGCGTAGCCGGTGATAAAAAAAATAAAAAAAAAACACTTTTTTTAATGTGTGGGAGGGGTTGTCTACACGCAAACGTGTTATTGGTTCATAAAAACTATTAATTTTAACCTATGTAGCCATCCATATCACACCAAAAGTTTCAAGACCCTTTTAATATTGACTCCTGTGACCGTTTGGAGTGGACCACTACGTCATATGGCAGCCATTACGTCTATGGACTTTTTTTGAATGTTTATTTGGAGAGTGACGTTTTTCAGATTCGCTTTACTACTGCAACAACTGCCACGCATGGCCGTTTTGAGGCTTGTTGTTTTGCCCCACCAAGACCCAGCGAAAGGCACAGTAAATTACCAATAGTCCATGGATGAATCATAGTAGAATAGTCTGTGGAATAGTCTGTGATTGCTTACTATAGTTTTGTAACTATAGGTTACAAACGCAACCCCAGTTGTTTCAATAGTACAAGTGAGGTGACTCGCATTAGGAGAGAGTGAAATGGCTGGCACTGGGTTGAATTAAACAATGATTCACTCTGGCTCAGAAGTGCCTTTCAATATAAGCCGTTACCTTGAGGTGCTCAGCGTGTGTGTAAAGGTGTTTAATATATACAAATGCACAAAGCTAATCTCGCACCTATCCTACTGCGCTGCTTCCAGAGAACAAATCGCCTCCGATAAAGGAAACAAGAACAGTGGGCACGGAATTAAGGCGAAGCTGGAATTGGACATTGTTTTTCCATCAGTTCCACTGGCGTCTCCACAAAGAGCCTCTGCGTGTTCCTAATCAGCATGGTGGTAGTAGCATGTTCCCCCTAAATGGCGGCAATAAAAGCACGCAGATCTTTGCAGGAACGTTAAAAAAAAGCTCTAGTAAAATAAAATGCTAGATTTAATGGCCATCTGTTGGGCGCCGGAGCAGGCCTCTCGCCGTTGTCGTAATGCGCTTTTGTGCGTGATCAAACGCAGCGCCCGTATCGAGGGCTCTGATTCAACCTCAGGGAGGAGAGCGAGAGAATTAACAAGCAAACCCACCAGCCACCAGGTTTTATTTTCCGTGCTGTTTCCGGGGTCCGTTACGACCCCCAACCCCCCACCGTCTTTCCCCATACTGGAGAAAGAGAGGTTGGAGGGAAGGGTCGGAAAAATACAAAATAAACTGTTCTCCTGTACACAGCACAACAATATGAAGTCACTATAATACATTTTAAAAAAGAGTTTCCATTTGTACTCACACAACAGCCCCCCGGCGGAACAATATCCAGAGTTGTAACGTAATTTAGTTTTTTTTTACTCTCCACCGCTAATGTTTGTTATCAGCCCCGCAGGCCCTTGGAGTGCCTTTAGGTTGCTGGGAGACTGATTCCAAACGACCAATCAGCACTTATAAGAGGAGCGGGTGGGTGGTGCACGGAGAGGCGTGTGGCCTCCCGTCCTCCGACGGACATTCACACAACAACAACTTGGCTCTCGTCTCATCAAGGACTCGGTAAATAAAACATTTTAGCAGCTGTGCCAGGGCTCAGGACAACACCGCGGCCGTGTGGGCACAGCGGCACCGGGCGGGCGGAGGTGGGCAGCTTGCCCGGCCCGGTCGGCCGGTCGGCCGCGCAAAGTACACAAAGAGGACTTCATCGACAGCACGGTCAAGAGATAAAGCCCGGACAATGCCAAAAGGAGTGTCAACAACACGGGCACGGGAATTGGAACAGACGGAGGAAGAGAATCGATTGGTTTACATTCTCAGACGATGGTAAATGTGGCCTCCCGTCTGTGGGGGAAACATCAAGTGCAGGTTTTTTTTTTTGTTTGGTGAAACAACGCAAAGGAGCGCCACTCCAAAATGTAGTGTAAATTACACATTGCACGCAGGGTGGGGGGCATTAGACAACACACACACACACACAGACATCAGACACACACACACACACACACTCACACTCACTCTCTCTCTCTCTTTGGACTGGGATCAACTCTGGCGCTCTGTTTTGTTAATTATGCAGAGCTAAATCCTCAATGTTAAATCACTTCTCTGAGACTGTACACATGGGTGAATACTGAGTGTGTAATGTGTATGCCACACAGAACCTTCTGTGTTTCTGGCATTCCTTTGATCACTTCTACTTGAAGATATTATAGACAGTTTTTAGCCCAAAAAAATTGGCTAAAATGTTTAGTGTCTCTGTGTGTGTGTGTGTGTGTGTGTGTGTGTGTGTGTGTGTGTGTGTGTGTGTGTGTGTGTGTGTGTGTGTGTGTGTGTGCATATAGAAGGGTAGGCAGTGCTATAGGAGGGGTGGTAGAGTTACTCTTAAACCCTATTTTACGATGACCAGCGTCAACCAAAAAAACATTGAATACATTGAAAAAAAGTTTGTCAACTACATGTATATCGATTGCATAACTATAGCTATGAGGTTGTTGCTCTGCTATTGTAGAAATTTTGGCACCAATCATTGAATATTCAGTCACAGTCACAGTGAACATTTTTAACTCTATTATTTTGCTTCTGGGGGGTCCCCTTTTCACTGACAAAAAAATAAATGGAAACTACACAAAAACTAAACCGTTATGACTAAAACTGAGACTTAATCTATTCACAATTCCAACAAATAAAAAACAGACTAAAATGCTAGGAAGGGACAAGAGATCCACACAGTAAGCCATTTTACACTTGTTTGCACGGTGAACACACCTAGCAGATCTACAAGGTCAGATGTACTGTAGATTCCAGGGGAGTAAAATGTGACCATAGGCAGGGCTTGACACTAACACTTGCCCGCTTGCCCGGGGCAAGTAAAATAAATGGTCGGGCAAGTGAAGACTGCTACCTGGTTGCCCGATCGGGCAAGTGTGCAACTTAGTGCACTATAACACAACACAAGATACATTTGTCTTGAAGGCAGTCATTGCACTCTGCCTCTGTGTCTTTCCCTGTTTTCTAGATATCCACAATTCCAGGCTGGATTTGGTAAACAAAACAGGCAAATTAACACACACATCAAAATGACCTAATCTTCTACATTCTCTAGTTGTGTAGACCTGGGCTAATTAAGACGATGAATTTTAACTCTTGAGAGCGTAAAAATGAAACCAAATGGACCCGCAAGGGTCCATTTGGTTTCATTTTTACGCTCTCAAGAGTTACATCTGCATAATTTACAATATATTTTTGGGGGGCAAGTGACCATGAGCTGAGGGCAAGTAGAACCTGACTTGCACTTGCCCGATGGGCAAGTGCCTCAGAGACCTTAGTGTCAACCCCTGCCATAGGTAAATGAAAACTATTCGAAAGATGAGAACTGAAACTACAATCCAAATCTGCAGTGAAAACCAACAGTGTTGGGAACCAGGGCTCTATCCCCCCTCGTCTATGGCAAAAGTCCTTGTCTGAATGTTGCGGTTAATTATTCTCTCTCTCTCTCTCTCTGACTGCCTGTCCCTCCGTCTGTCCGTCCGTCTGGCTGTTGCCGAGCGTGTCAGTGAGGCCACGTTCAGTATTTAAATGCCGAGGGTGGGGGGTGAGAATCGGACAGGCGTCCGTCCATCCCCCACAAAACGCAGCGGAACAAATCCAGCCACGTTGTTTTGTTGTTCACAGCTCATTTATTGGCCCGCCCCGATCCATGTTCTGTTTCTGGCACTCTGTGCTTGTCACGCTCAGCGAGGTTTCCTCTGCAAATACAGCGATGGAGACGCACGCACGCACACACACACGCACGCACACATATATACACACACACACACACACACACACACACACACACACACACACACACACACACACACACACACACACACACACACACACACACACACACACACACACACAGACACAGACACAGACACACACACACACACACACACACACAATCACACATTCCACTGTCTGTCAACCGCATGAGGCTTGCAACCACAATGCGGTCTCAGGGGCGGATCTAGGCATGGGCATGGGGGGGCAATGCCCCCCTAAATACCCAGTCTGCCACCCCAAACACGATGCCATGCAAAACAACCGAAGATATTTCAAATTAAAGTGCTTATATTTAAAATTAATTGAAACACTACTAGTGCTATTACTACAATTTTGGTACCACTAAACCAACAGCATTTCATCATTGAAAACAGAAAACTCTCTGAGTCAGACCTTTAGCTTTATGCATGCTGCATGTCTGTTGGAACTTCAACAACAACTGATATTATTGATGCTTTACTTGAGTGATAAAAGTCCTGTAACTGAAAATGGTATGGGGGCGGCTTCATCGCCCGTGGCGCGAAGCGCCTCCATTATGTTCTCTTGCCCCCCCAAATGGGACATGTTACATCCACCCCTGTGCACAGTCTGCACAGTACACTTCATTCAAGCTCACATTATGTTTTGTCATCTGGTAAGCTGCGTGCTATCTGGAGACAAGCCAATCGTTAGAAAAACGTCACTTCTGACGAATCGACTTCCCTGGCTTTGTAGTGTGTTTATTTTATTTTATTCAACATTGTTGGTGTTTTTTACTGTCCCCAGTGTATTATTACACCCCAAAAGTTGTTTTTTTTTAAACAGTCAGACCTATGTTTAACTGTGATTTTCTGTGTATGACTGAATGGGCTCCCTCAGATTCATCTGTTTAGTGATGTCACTGGAAATACCAATTCTAATAGTCCATCCCCATTGGAGTTTGTCTCCACATTTCATGCATGGAATACACACCCCCTCTCAAAGTATCACAATGAAAGTGTGTATAAAAAATATTAAAGGAAACATTTATACATAAAATCAACAAATTTGATTTTAAATTCATGGTGGAGCCCCTTTAAAGGGGAATTCCACCCATTTTCAACATTTTCCTGAGAGGATACAAATGTGAACCAAATGGACCCTAGCGGGTCCATTTGGTTCCATTTCTACCCTCTCAGGAAAAGGGGGTCTGAAAGAGAAATCATTAACATGGTGAAATACATCTTGATGATGTCATCAGATGTATTTCACCATGTTAATGACTTTTTCAGACCTCCATTTTTAGGAAATACAGAATTGGGGGAACTTTTTTATCATCCACACAGCATCTCTAAGGTATATTAATGACATATTAAAATGTTGGAAATGGGTGGAGTTCCCCTTTAAATAAAAGGAGGTGAGCTGAAGTGCAAACAGAGCGGGGGGAGGTGAGTCAATGTGTGTGTGTGTGGGGGGGGTGAAGGTAAACTTGCGAGGGGGAAATGGACGTCAAGGTCAATGTTTTTCTCTGGTCTCTGCGCTGCACTGCGCCCTCACCCTCGCCACCATATCATATCACCCCCCCCCCTGTCCCACGGGAGCGCTATGCAACACCACAGCTGTGACTTGTACCGCCACCAAACAACCACACAATCTACCATAGGCCTGGGAGCATGCACAACATGGACGGACGTGCACACTGCACACCTGCGCACACAGCAGTAGTGAATAAATACGTACATTTCCCATAACAGCATAAACACTCCCCCAAGTCTTCCTTTTCTTTTGATATCTCACGCTTATAGTCTATATCAGAGCTAGGCATTATGCAGCCCGCAGGGCAAATGCATCCCTTTGGCTCACTCTAACCGGCACGCCAATATTTACAGGGAAACTATACATTTATAAATAGTACTTTCTAATTTGACATCTTTATGCGTTGGACTAAACCGGCATTGCTTCTATTTTAATGCTGTTTGTACACGCCTTACTGTACTTTCCTGGCTTGAATTGAGCGACGTAACCTTTTTGCCACCGTTTTGGAAATTGTTATTGAATAAATTTAATTTAATTTGTCTATTAATAGCATGCTGTATACTCTTAGGCCTACACGTTTGTCAAAGAAACACCATTTACTGCTTTTTATATAGAATTAATTATTAAGAATGTATTTCAGCCTTTTGGGCCCGGCCCTACGGAATATGTTCTGTTTCTCGTTTGGCTCCTCAATAATAAGAAGAATAACAGTCCAACATAAAAATCCATAATGTACAAACACTTGACATGGGGTCAAGACATCTAGACCTTTTCAGGGAGGGGTCAGATTAAAATATGGACTCTCACTGCTCAATTGAGAAAATAATTGCCCACCTCTCGTCTATATGTAAGGGAGAACACCCAACGAACCGGTGAGTTAAACTGGTGAGTTACCCTTCGATCTCACCAGCTCGACATATGTGACCATTAATACATATAACTAATAATTGACAGAAATAGTACATAACAAGGCTGTTATTATTTATCTGCAGTAGTGTAGGTTACATTCATCTGGACTATGAGGTCTGCTGTTGAGCAGAGTGTCCCGTTGTTGTGCCATATGTGACCAGTCACGTGACCAAAATAACGTCTTCTGGTTGGAGCATTCATTCAAGCCATGTAATGAAGTAAAGCTCTAGAGTCTTCTAAGTGAACATGTTCTATCTATTGTTTGTGTTTGTATTGGTGTAGCGGTAATTTGATTTCTTGCCATGAGTCGACTTCTTTTTACGCATTAACACAAACTTAAACAAAAGTTGCCCCCCCCCCCCCCCCCCCCCCCCCCACACACACACACACACACACCTACACACTATCATGTAAGGCGTCTTTGAGTATCATGAAAAGCGCCATATAAGTGTCAGATATTATTATTATCATTATTATAAACACCAACGATTAGGTACTCTACACACAATCCCTCAAGGTGAGAAGATTTGAGCACCCTCCCCTCCCCCCAGCCCACTGCGGGACATTTTAATAGGGAGCGTATTCAGCGTGGCGGGCGTCCCCATCTCCCATGGGGGCGGATGGAAGAGGTGAAGGTGGGAGTCAGGGGAGGACAAACTTCTTCGTTTTGCAATTTCACAGGTGGTGTCGCGTTCTGTGCGGCCAAGACCCCAGCTGGTCCAGGAGAGGCCTCTAATCTTCCCCTGACTAACAGCGCTCCGTCCGTCCGTCCGTCCTGTATAAACACAGCGTCTCGCTGCTCCCTGATTGGTGCACTTCAAGCACGAGGGACGAAACGAGACGACGGGAGGCCAGCGGAGATGACCAGGTCATCTCTCTCTCTCTCTCTCTCTCTCTCTCTCTCTCTCTTGTTTGATGAACTGGTTTATTTTCCTAGCTCACAGGAGGCCCAGAACAAACTGATTGGAAGGGTTTTTTGTGGTGTGTGTGTTATCTGAACGCCCCCCCCCCCTCTCCTCGGACCCCCGACACACCATTGGCTGACGACACTGGACGGGCCAGCAGCGTGCCGTACGAAAACGGGGGGGAAAAAAGGCTTAATTAGAAGCTCTCTGAAAATAATGTCTTGATACCACCCACTATAATGCCCATTATTACAGCTAAGTATGCTCTTCCATCAATTATGGCATGTGCTAATGCGAGTTCTCGCAGTGGAGAGCCAGCGAGACGACGTTCCGGTGGGCTCAAATGGCTTTTTACTGCACTCTTTTCTCCCTGCCATAAATTAATCTTCTTCCCAGCAGACACCTCTCTGCAGCCACGCTGCCGCCGCAGCCGCCGCAGACGGCAACGCACCAGTCTTAATTGGATTGTCTTAATTGCGAGTGCTATTTCCAGCCATCCAGATCCGTTCTCCATGATGCCTTCTCAGAATTATTATTATGCATGGAGGGGATTGACGAGTGGGACGGCTGTACGCTCACCGTGGGTCGATGTTATCCGTAAAATAATAAAATGAGCAAAAAGAAAACATTTTCTATGGTCGTTTTGGAGTATATTCCGGAACAGGGCCTGCAGATCTATATAGGCAATGCCCCCCTAAATGCCCTGACTGCCCCACCAAACATGATGGCTTAATTGCAAACAAGCAAAATATCAAAGATATTCCAAATTAAAGTGCTTACATATAAAATATTTGAAAGCTGATGATATTAATTATTCGGACACACGCGGCATGACCACATTCTAACCTTCATTGTCACTGGCTTTTGATGTCTAGAAAGAATCGACACACTATAGCTGTTTGTAGGACCTCGAATACAGTACAACACCAAAGCGTACAGGGGGAGGGGAGGTATGGTTGGCATTGTACCTAGGAATAACAACATACAGTATATACATATCAGATATATCATAGCAGATCCGCAAGCTCGTAGCATGGCACCCTATCCGCTTGCGGCGTTCGCGTGCAGAATCCGTGGCACGCTCCTCAAGAGATATGTCTGCGTGATGCGCGTGGCATGCATGCACGGTTGCTGGCGGTCGCATGTAGGCGATAATGAAGTGTCTGGGACACACACACACACACACACACACACACAAACGAAAAAAGACGATCCGGTTGGTTGGAGTGGCGACGGCGGGTTGGTGGGCCATCCCCCTCCTCCTCCTACTCCTACTCATCGTCATCATCAACGCCTCTCAAAAGCACCCACCCACCCACAGCCGTACAGATTCTCGTCGTCCTGTCCCGCCTCACCCCCCCGGAGGGGGGAAGGGGGGGCCATGTGGTTATATCGCGTCTGGCTGACGCGGGTGTCATTTGGCCCGTGGGAGGGAGGGAGACGGTATCCCACAAGAGGTTAACGCAGACGAAGATAAGGCTGGCTGGGGTCCCCCGGGGTGTGTGTGTGTGTGTGTGTGTGTGTGTGTGTGTGTGTGTGTGTGTGTGTGTGTGTGTGTCTGTGTGTGTGTGTGTGTGTGGGAGGGAGGGAGGGAGGGAGGGAGGGAGGGAGGGAGGGAGGGAGGGAGGGAGGGGAGGAGGGAGACGCTTGGCGTTTTCATCCTCTGACACCCGTCTGTTTATTCGGCACTGCAGCCGTGCAGGCACACACAGGAATAAGTGTAAGGATCTTCACCTGGGGGAACTGACAGAGAGACAAAGAGCTAGCGGGAGAGAGAGAGAGAGAGATAGAGAGAAGCTGTAGAACTCCAACATCTCCTCCTCCTCCCTCTCTTCCCTGTGGTCTGACAAAAAAAAGATGACAGCTTTCCTCTGGAGCCTGGCTCTGCTCTGCTCTCCCTCTCTCTCCCTCCCTCCCTTTCTCTCTCCCTCCCTGGGCTGAAAACCTGCACTCGTGGGCATATAGTAGTATAGCACTAGCACTGTAGGCCTGTCACACCGAGCTAACTAGGCCGGCCCCCCGAGAAATGCCCCCAAAGCATAACAGACAGTCGGTTACTTGTCGGCAGGCTAAAGAGGCCACAGCAGCCGCCGCGGGGTTTGGTCGGACGGACGCGGCTATAGCGTGGCGCTGCACGCGAGGCTAGGAGAGAGGGAGAGGGAGGGAGAAAGTGTCACACAGTGACTCCAGGGACTCTTGATGATATAGATGCTCACATGAACAACTTCCAGTCGGCGTGTGTTGTGACAAGTGACGTCGGCCCACGGAAGCGCTTCTGCTGGAGTTCTTTAATTGCACGTCATAAATTGTGAAATTATATATAGCGGTAATACAGCACATACTATGCACACGCACGCACAGACACACACTAATATATGTGCGCACACGCATGCACAGGCACACACACACGCACGCAGAATATATATATTACCATCTTGAGTGCTATTATTTCATGCACTAACTGCTATTTGGTCATGGCCACTGTGTGTGACCTTGCGGCTATAAATTGAAATCTAACGGCACTCCATGCCAGCAAAGTTAATTGCAATCACAGCGCTATGTTCTGGGCATTGATATATCCACTGGTCGCTCAATTATATACCCACCTCCCTGCTACGGATGGAAGCGTGGTGGATTCATTGCATAATAAAAGCTAATCTTGGTCAGGAAATTAACTTAGCCGTCGGAGGAAAGATATAGACGTATATATATATATTGGATATGGAGCTATGGCCAATGTCAAAATGACCGCCATGGATGTTTCCAGGGTTGAGGAACGAGAGAAGACAAGGCTATGCACCCACGGCACACAAATGATGTGCTGGAAACCAGTGTTGAAGAACGCTGAACGACGCATAGTAGTTTGTACAACATAGATCAGCTGTTTTCAGCATGCGACCGAGGGTAAAATTACTTGTTTTTCATCTATGCTCGACCTCTTGCCAAAGAACTGCCAACTTCTTTTATTTTTAGTGCGTTTTTTAGGCTTGATGAAATTGTCTTCGGTTTTACTCATCATAGCTAGATTTTTGTTTAATTTCCATACAGTTTTTACCAGTGAGAAAAGGTAGTCGACGAACATTTTTCGTCTTAGTTCTAATCCACACTGACCCACTGCACACAGAATGTGGTGGGAACAGGGATACACTTTCTAACCACCTGCCCACCGTACCGAGACTTCAGAGTCACATGCTTCCCACAGCATAAACACCAATGACAACACAAATAGACTTCCACAACTATTGAGATAAATACAACAATATGCAAACGCAGCAGCAAGATCTGAGAACTGTTGCGACAAAGGGATAGCAAAATTGAATACAAGCACCCTAATATACTATCTGTACCAAGTAGAGCTATTCTACATGTAATCAGAGCTGAAACCCTTTAAACACATCCTTCATCGGAGGATTTATTTTTTGGTCACTCTGGTATTTAAGTAGTCTTGAGACCAAATATGATGTTATTTGTCCCAAAGTGGGGAAAAATGCTTCTAGTCTAAGCTGTAATAGCCTGTATAACATAAAGATGCAATGTGACAGCTCTGTTTATAAAATGCTGAATCCACTCCAACTGTACATACTTTGCACATTTTCAACCTTTTTTTTACTGTACTTTGAGTGAACTTTGAGTTCCATTTGAGCTTCAGAAAAAGGTAAATAAAAGCCTCTGTAGGTAGAAATCACCATTCACTTCATGCTTCCTACTGGGTAATATCCCAAGATGGATAGGATCTTGTGTGTCAAGCTCTACATGTGCCATCATGGCAATTACGGCAAAGTCGCATAACCTTTCTTGTTTGCTCTTTCACGTTCACTTTAACCCAGACAATCTGCCGGCTCAACTAGTGTCACAACACAGTGCATGCTGAGCTTTTATCTCTGCTAATTTCAGCGTGTGTCATCCCCGCGCCGACTAAGTGTAAATGAACTATGGTCTCCATTGCCTGAACAAACTCGGCTCAGTCAACAACACCATCATGATCCCATATACACTAGAAATCTGGGTGCGATTCAGGAAGCATTCATTTGTTTCCAAAGCCCTTATGGCATCTATTATGTCTAATAATCTCTTAACACCGGCTATGATAAACACTGGCCTGTCGCGTCTGGCATGAGGACGGCATACCGTTTATTAAGGATCTCCATATGGGCGGAATATTTGCATGCATCAAACAGCAGACAACAAAATAATAGCATTTCTTTTCCAATAAAGCCTCCGATTACCCCAGTTGACACTCTGCTATCTCCAGACACAGATAAAAAAAACAGCTTAATCTTCTGGATTGGTGAAGCCAGTGGTTGAGTTGAACCCTCAGTCAGTAGATATTCGTAGCACAATGAGATCAGGACTTAGGCCCTCTGCTTCTAAATTAAACGTGGAATGCGATTCCTGAACAAATACATGACTCATCTCCTCGCGGCAGGAGTGAGCGCATAATTCACATTTTGCTCGTGCCCCATTTCTATACACATCTTGGGGCTCAAATTCCTTTAATCCCAGAGCGAATCCTGCGACAATAATTCATTGACAGACTTGACCAGGGTGTTTTAACAATAGTTAAAGCAGATCATCTGTCCGAACCGACCCGATTACGCAGATCTGCTGAAGAAAATATGGATATTGTTGTTTATTTAAGAGAACTTTTATCTGACTAAGTTGTGTTATCCGTTGAAATCAAATAATGAAATGGAGAGAGGGTCGCCAACAACAAAACTCATTTCAATGCTTTAATCTTGGACAAAACAAACATTTCTCCAGCCGTCCTCAATTTGGACACTGAGGAAGGCTGGAGAGCCGAAACGTTTGTTTTGTCCAAGATTAAAGCATTGACATGGGTCTTGTTGTATGCAACCCTCTCTCCATTTCAAAACGTTGTTTACTTAACAACCCAGATCGCCATCTTGCCGCGCAAAAAAGCGAAAAGACCAAAGCCTGTTGTCATTCCAGATGACTGAAGAACACGTCATGTTCCATCTAAAACAAGAAAAATATTCCATACATGCCCTGAGGGGGTGGGAGGTGGGAGGTGGAGTTCAGTCAGTGACTCACACACACAGTGCTCTGGAACCCTACAAATGTGGATCAATAGAGATGTATATATGTATGATTCCCTCACTTGCGCCTTTTGTTTGGTTACACCTTTGGGTATGGTCCCATATGTGTTCACCCTTATTATTCTAGTCAGCTGCTAGACGTATAGAGCTGGTGGCTAAAAGGGGTGGAGGGAGTCTCTTCATGTTGTAACATGTGGTTTTAGATATTTTAGATTTTAGCAGTGACCCCAGTGTCTCTGAAGTCATGGCCACTGGGCTACACGACAATTTGAGTCATTTTCTGCTAAGGGTCATGCTTGGATGGATAAGATTATTTGTCACAGATATGCCTGGGATGTGATTGGAGTAAACGTTGAACCTTGAACCTTGACACATCAGCATCGCAGATATAATATTTACCAGTTCTGGCCTGGGCTGTCGTGGTACGATGCCCCCCCCCTGTCAGGAATATCTTTAGCGATGATCTTTAGCCGTATTTTTTTTTCTCAGAAATGAAGCTTAGGTTGGTAGTTATCATACGGAACATTCATGTTTTAGCTCAATAACAACAACACTCATGTGTAATTTTGTAGTGTCGTGGCTTGGCATGAACAACAGCTCATGGGAACATGTACGAATTAAAGCTTTTACAGCTCTATGATGACATCCTTGTCGTAGCTCTGGCACGGTTGTTACGGCCAAGACCACTGCTAGAAACCAGCCCACATCTGCCACATCTCATCATTCTGCCATGCACTGCTGGGGGCTGCAGGACCACTGAACTGACCGCAGAGTCAGCTGACAAGACAGCTCAGCATCCAGTTATCCCAGTATACTGAGAAACACACACACACACACACACACACACACACCCACACACACACACACACACACACACACACACACACACACACACACACACACACACACACACACACACACACACACACACACACACACACAGGCGAGTAAAACACACTTGTGCACGTGCACACGGACGTGCATGCCAGTGTTGCCAGCTGTCAAAATCCAAAATCCACTAGTGACACTTCCAAAATGCACTAGAATGCGCTAGAGCAGTGGGTTTTCAACCATTTCCATATACCAGAGCCCACTATTTATTCTGCATTTTAGCCACAGAGGACCACCATTTGATGTTGAGTTTAGTCTCTTGGACTAATTTAGAGGAAATAACTAGCACAACGTTGGTCAAAATAGCAACTCTTCTACATTTTCTAAATGTGTAGATTCTTCAAAATTAGGTAATTCAGATGTTTAATTATAATTTAACTCTTCAGAGTGTAAAATGAAACCAAATGGACCCGGTTTCATTTCACGATATCAAGAGTTACAGATCTATAAGGGTCCATTTGGTTACCAATGGTCCTTTCTAGGATGGAAGGGAGGACTCTATCATAGGAGAAAAACTGGTGAAAAACAAGGTTTTATCTCTGGCACCTGTCAACCAATTTCGCCCCAACTCACCAGCAAAAAAAGCATTGCATTTTCCACCACAAGTTTTTCCACTAATGTTGGCGCTAGAAGGGGTCTGGAAAAAAAGTAAATATAGCGACAAATGCACCAAGTTGGCAACACTGGTGCACACGTGCAAAACAAAATTGACATGTATCGAGTGAAGGACGCACCAAAAACAAGTCATTCTCTAAACCCCCCGTGTCCCTGCGAGATGTAGATGTGCTCTGACGTTAGGGTTTGGTAACGCTTGGAGTTGTCTGAAATCTTAACAACTGACCCAGAAAGACATGGTGAACAGAGAGAGAGAGGGAGAGAGAGAGTAGAGGGGGCTGGGCTGGGGGCTGGGGGGAGGTCATGTGTGATGCATTGTGCTGGAGAACTAAATTGACATTTCTTACCCATTTCTCAAGCCCTGTGTTGCGCACGCACACACACATGAGCACGCACACAGGCCCAGTGGAGAGATGACAAGGCAAGGTGAAGAGCCTGCTGACATGCTCTGTGCTGAGGAGGGACTGTGAACACTATATATACTGTATGTATACTGTAGAACTACATCAGACTTTCAATAGCGAGTATCTGGAGGAATACTTGCACAAACGTACTGTACAATCTACTCCAGAGTCTCAGCAGCAATATGATGATATACTGTATGAATGAATAGAAGTGTGGCCTCTCAATAGTTCCATTTGAACATGATTCAGACTTTGTTATATGCAGTATTTGTGAATGTGGGAAGAGGGATGAGTTCGAATTCAGGCCAGTTTCGGAAGTGTCTCGGATTTCTGCTCCACATATTGTAAAGCTGATCTGCTCAGACACATGACGCAAATTCTCCACTCATCGTCTACGGCAGCGGTGCCCACACTTTTTTGACTTGAGAGCTACTTTCAAAATGAGCGGCTCAACAAGATCTACACATCAAAAAATGTGATTGTTCCATTACTGAAAATCAATTTCAAGGCCTATAGAAAGTTTGAGCTTTGAAATAGTGGTGATGGTGTTATACTTACTGTTATAGTGTTTATGAATAATGGACTTATAATGAAAAATAGAGCGGGAGAATTGGAAGGTTTTGCTGTATATGCTTTTACTAACACTTGAAAACAGTTTGTGAGTTCTTGAGTTCAGTTTCTTGCACCCAAAACTAAGAACTTTCACTAAAACTAAGAACTTTTGTCCACAATTGTGTGGCAGAACGTTGGTCAAAATAACAATTATTCTCCATTTTCTAATTGTGTGGTCTCTTGAAAATTACGTAATTCAGATGTTTAAATATTATTTAACTCTTGAGAGTGTAAAATGAAACCAAATGGACCCGTAAGGGTCCATTTGGTTTCTTTTTAACACTCTCAAGAGTTACAGATCTATAAGGGTCCAATTGCTGGGGGGACTGTCAAGTGATCTACCTGCATGGCCTGTGTGATCTACTGGTAGATCACGATCTACCTTTTGGGCACCCCTGGTCTACGGCATTTAACGATTGTGTTCAGGCAGCACAAATATTCAAGACTATAGTCGTTTATAGTAGGGGCTATAGTAGGGGCTCCCTCAAATGCTATGAAATGGGGGGCTGTGGCGTAATACTGATCTGGGGGTCCATGAAATAAAAAATAAATAGAGTAGATGAAACAAAGCAAAGGTGACAGCACGGTGGCTTGGGGAGCACAAGGAAAACCACAAGGGTTACTAAATGGTTGAATTATATATAAGGTACAGCGGGATCGTTTTGCTGTGACTACGGCGCCCGCGGTTCCATTCACTCATTAAAGTCATGGGGACATTTGATTTTTTTCTTTCTTTCATTCTTTGTTCTTTTTATTATTGCTTTAAAGAGAGAGAGAGAACAAGAGAGACTTTCGGGTCACCGACGGAAGCAGAAAGTAGAAGCTGCAATATGTTTGTAGCAGCGAGCCACCCTGAGGGAAGGAGAGGACGGAGTTGCAATATCACAGATATTTATTTCCAACAAAAAAAAATGATTCGGGAGTCGAGACACTCGGCTGTTTGCTCATGTTGTTTCCTCGCAGGCATACTGGCATACAGCAGTACATGCTCCAAAGCAAATAACGCAATGCATGCCCGAAATGACAAGAACATAACCCCCTGGCACCGTGGCCACTGCAAAAGATAGACTTTTTTTTATTTTCTTTACTTTCTTTTAAATTCAGGCTCCATCTTGAAATACATACACGTCATTACAGAGTAGGTATAAGGACAAAGTGCTCTGAACTATGGATGTTTATGTCTTGGATTTTTGGTTGCAAACTTAGCAGTGGTTGGAAGTAACTAAGTATTTATTTCCAATTTTCAGTAGACCTACTTTTACTTCTACTGTACCTTCTTAACCCTTAGTGTACTGAACGCGTTTTGGTGTTCTAAGCATTATGTTTTAACTATTGAAAAATAGCAGATCTACAAGCTCATAGCGCGCCACCGAGTGGCGCGCTATGAGCTTGTATCTCAGCTATTTTTGAAAAATCATGAAAACGTGGTGAAATCTTTGAATATTATGTTATTCAGAAACTAGACAGGACACAATGGGTAGCCAGGTAATAGAACTTTAGTGTGTATAAACACTGTGTTTGTAAACAGATTTGTTTGAAAACAGAGTCTAAACCCACCTCACTCTGCACTCTATTGGCTCATTGTGAAACTGTTGCAGACTGCTGTGCTATGATTGGCCAAAACGCTGCCCCACCCCCACACAACCCCCTCCCCCTCTCACATTAGCACCGCCTTCCCTGAGCCAGACGAATGTTTTGTTTTCATGATTTGACCGTCTGCAGAAAGGTCTGTTATGCTGTGAAGTACATTTAACTTTGCAAAGACCAGACAGATTTATACTTGCAAGAAAAGTGATTCCAACCTATTACTTTGTACAACTAACTAATTAAGTAATTTTAATTACCCTATTGGCCTGAATATAAGACTATGTTTTTTTCCCAATGGAAATATCCCAAAAATGGAGTCGTCTTATATTCAGGGGTTATACTATTTGACATTCAATGTTCTTTCTTCTGTTAATAGGTCTTGAAAATTGAGGGTCGTCTTATAAACGAGTCGTCTTATATTCGGGACAATACAGTATTATTTTTTTATTCAAATTTAAATATATATTTTTTAAACAATGAATTAAAACATTTACATTTTTAGCGATATCTTTCAAAATAATGATTGTACATCTCTGCATTCTAACAATCATTTCTAAAAAATATATATACTGGTACATTACAGGAATGTTACTTACTTTTATCAGGGTTAATGGTTAAAGGTCAAAAATATATTTTTTTAAAGTCCAGATCATTTTTAATTGTGTGATTTTCAGCCTCCGTGGGGGGCATTTATATGTGCAAATGGCTTTGATCAACATCAATCACAATGTTTAAATGTTTTTTTTACAATGTAAAAATACTAGAAAAAATATATAAATATCTGTATTAGATAAATATTAATAAAATATATGTGATATGATAACCATGGTCCCTGCAGGGTAAGTCTGCACAGCCAGAGCAGCATTCTCTGTGTGCATCCGCGATGGAAATATGCGATGTGCGCTTGCAGGGTGATATAATATGCAGGGTTTCTCCAGGACAGCGGTGTGTGTTCGTGTGTGTGTGTGTGTGTGTGTGTGTGTGTGTGTGTGTGTGTGTGTGTGTGTGTGTGTGTGTGTGTGTGTGTGTGTGTGTGTGTGTGTGTGTGTGGATAGATACAGTACGTGATATAACCAAGGCTGTCTCTGTCAAGTAAATGTGAGTTAAAGAAAAGGAAAAAAAGTGTGATTATTAGTGGTGGCTACACTGGCTGTCTCTTTGAGTATCTGTGGATACCTTGCTCAAAGTGCTGCGATGATGACACCGTTAGACAGGAACCACCGTTGCGGTTTTGACGGGGTTGGTTTAAGTATGAGGCCCTTCGCCCCCCCCCCCCCCCCCACCACTGCTGCAAAGCTCAAGAGATCAAGCGATGTGCCGTCGACTAGCTAATGACGTCGCCCGGCCTGCCGCAAGCGACGGCTGCCACCTTGATTTATACGGGATGGGGAGGGACGGCGGATGAATGATTCATGGGCTGAGGAAGGGACACTGGGACACGTCGGAGCTATGTGCCAACACCCCCCAACCTCTCTATCTCTCTTTCAGACAACTCACAGAGCCGTGCCCCCCTACCCACCCTCTGCCACTGCCACTATCGCATCATAGGAGATCACTATTGCCACTATTCACCACTGACTGGCTGTTTGTGATGCCGGTGACGTCCAGAGGCAGATCTAGGCATGGGCATGGAGGGGCAATGCCCCACTAAATACCCAGTCTGCCCCCCAAAACACGATGCCATGCAAAACAACCCAAGATATTTCAAATTAAAGTGCTTATATTTAAAATGATTTGAAACACTACTGCTGCTACTCACTAACTACAGTACAGCTGTGTCACCACTAAACCAACAGCATTTCATCATTGAAAACAGAAAACTCCCTGAGTCAGACCTTTAGCTTCATGCATGCTGCGTGTCTGTTGCAACTTCAACAACAACTGATGTTATTATTGATGCTTAATTGCGTAATAAAAGTCCTGTAACTGAAAATGGTATGGGTGCGACTTCATCGCCCGTGGCGCGAAGCGTCACGGGCGATGAAGCCGCACCCATAACATTTTCTCTTGCCCCTCCAACATGTTCTCTTGCCCCCCCATCCCCCCCGCCCCCCAAATGGGACATTTTACATCCGCCCCTGGTGACGTCTCTGTCGTGCCACCTCGCCGTATCTCACGCTGACTATCTCCCCCTCCTATTTCGGCGCCCTTCCCCTACTCCCCGATCCCTCGTTCATTGACTCCTCCTCCTCCTACCCTTTCCATTATAACGCCACGGTGAAAAAAAAAATCCTAAATATGGAAAACTCAGTGCCGTGGAGCCAGAATGAATGAGCCGATCATTCTGCATCAATTAGTCCATCCATCACTGCTGATTGGAGGAGGAGGAGGTTGGGGTGGGGGGTTGGGGGTTGGGGGCTGGTCGCGGTGCCTTGCTCTCCTCTGCTGTGACAGAAGGGACAGACATCCTTGCTGGCCAATGTAGGGTGAAGCTAGATCGCGCAGCCGGCCCGCGAAAACGGAATTTCCATCATTATTTGGAGGATCCGTGCCGCTGCCACGTACCGCGACGGAATGACCTTGTCCCGCTCCCTTCAACGGAACGTCCTCTAAATGCGAGGCGGCTCCCGCCTCCCACCGGTCGGTTTAAGTAATGATCTGAAAGGCTTTCCTTTGCAAGGCGGTCGGATCTGCGTTGCCATAAAGGTGAAGTTTACACTTTAAAAATAGCAGATCTGCAAGATTGTAAAACTGCTATTTTCAGAATGAAATCAAGCATAAAGAGACAGTTTCGACTGGATCTCGTGTTCGCTAGCTTGGCCTAACCCAGGGGTCAGCAACCTGTGGCTCAGGAGCCGCATGCAGCTCTAGAACACAGCCCTAGTGGCTCCCTGGCTGTAGCATTATTACATACACACACTGGGGTGATCCGCACCAAAATAATATAAACATTTCAGTCACCCAAAACGCGTTGCGCTGTCTGACAGTTGCCAATTAAAGTAGCAGTTATCAGAGGTGGAGCTTTCAATCTGAACCACCCATTTTCAAAGGTTTACTCAGTTTACTATGTCAGTAATACACTTTAGAGATGCTGTGTGGACTAGAAATGAACTAGAAACTTTTTTTTTTTTTTTTTTTTTTTTTTTAGAAACTCCATTTCTGAAGAAAGGTTGTGTTTCACCATGTTAATGATTTTTCTTTGAGGACCTTTTTTCTGAGAGTGTGCAAATGGAACCAAATGGACCCTGGCGGGTCCATTTGGTTTACATTTGCACACTCTCAGGAAAAATAATTATAAAATGCGGCTCCAGACAGATTTTGAATTTAATTTTGGGTCGAAAATGGCTCTTTCAACATTTTGGGTTGCCGACCCCTGGCCTAACCTGAAATGGTTTTGGGCCTGGAAGGGGGGGAGGGGGGAGGCGGCAGATGAGCTGATCTGATTTGATCTCGTCCTCAACACGTCCTCATCCCCGGCCCCTTCCCTGCCCTCCCCTGCGGTGCTATGTCACATCACTTGGAGCGACGTCCACCGCGAAAGGTTGACTCCCATTTCTAGGCCACCATGGCTAACAAATTAATCCTGGCTTTCCTTTTTCTCGCAACGCAGACTTTAATAAAAACCTAGGTTTCGAGGCTACTTGTCCGCTATAGCCCCTCCAAAACATTTTAGTCTAGTTTTTTTATCTGTTTGTTTCAATGAATTGTCAATGAATTTAGTCTTAGTTATCACGGCTTAGATCTTGTTTTTCTTGCCAGTACATTTGTCATTTTATAAGTGAAAATAGGTAGCCGACATTTTTAGTCATGTTATGAGTGAGTCAAGGTTTACAGAGGGAAAAAAAAACAGGTCAGACATCCATATGGGCATTTTGAAACACTGTATGTTACTACACACAGCACATATTGGTGCATGATATACACACAAGATGCATGGTTATAAATAGCGGTGGAAAAACGCAGTGACAGTAAACAGCAGCAGATGCTATCAGAGATGTATACGGCGCTACAAACATGGACCATGTTTCCCCCTATGTGATGCGTCAGGGTCATGATTTCTGCCTGCCATGAGTGTTTACTGTATATTGTGTCTCTTTTTTTCCCTGCCATCATCGAGACAATCGCTGTGTCAGGGATGCTATAATTACACTAATCACTGGATGTAAAGGTCACACACTGTAAATCCCTGGAACATAGGACGTGTTTACTAGGGCTGTATACCGAAGCTCGGGATTCGAACCATTCGCTCGCTAAGGTCGCCACGCGAACGAATATTAATGATCCCAAACCATTCGCATTTATTTATTTATTTAACTTTTCCCCCCATCTAGTAAATGTGCGACATCCAGGGGTCAGAAACTCGCTGTGAAACGTTTACACTGTTACTGTCACAGTCTGAGTGGGTGTGTGGGTGTGGCTTGACCACCTGCATCCTATCCCCTGCAATCTCACCCACAGTACTTAAGGCCAAGCCTCCCAGCACTCTGTGCCAGATTGTCTTGTGAAGTTACCAAGCACTCATGCAGTTTTCAAGCCCTGTTTTTGCCCTACTGACCTCTGTTTCGCTTTTTCTAGACCACGATTTTTGCCCAGCCCTTGCCGGTACCTCTGCCCTGACTGAACCTGGATTTTCGACCTACGCCCTTGAACTGTTTTTTGATTTTTGCCTGCCCCTTGCCTGATTTTTTGATTATATTAAATAAACTGTTAAGTGGCTTTTTGTGTCTGCATCTGAGTCCTTTCCACGTGTGCCTGACATTACAATCTGGCCACTATGGACTCAGCAGACCTGAAAATCATGCAGGCAGCAGTACGTGAACATGGAGCCATGCTACATGACCAGAAGAAGGGCATAGAGTTAGTGGGCCACAACCTGAATACTTTGGCTGATTCCGTCCATACTCTCTCCACTCAAATGCAACAGCTGAGTCTTCAGGCTTCCTCTACACCTGCTGCGCCCGACTCCGCCCCCTCTAATCAACCTGATGTTCCTCAACCTGCTGCCAGAGAACCCAGACTGCCCCCACCTCAACCCTACAATGGTGAGCCTGGAACCTGTCGTTCCTTTTTGTCCCAGTGTTCATTGACTTTAGAGCTACAGGCTTCTGCCTTTCCCACACAGCGTTCACGTGTGGCCTATATAATAACTCTACTCACTGGGAAGGCTCGAGAGTGGGGAACAGCTCTATGGGATTCTGATGACCCTATTTGTGCTAGCTACGATGACTTTACCAAAGAAATGAAGGAGGTCTTTGACCGTTCTGTTTCGGGCAGAGATGCTGCCAGACAGCTGCTGCAGCTTAAGCAAGGCAACAAAACAGTTTTTGATTACGCCATTGATTTTCGTACCCTGGCTGCCTCGTGTGGGTGGGGAGACACCGCCCTGTATGATGCTTTTTTGAGTGGTCTGTCAGATGCTGTGAAGGATGAACTGGTGTCGCAGGAGCTGCCTATGGAGTTCAAGGAGTTGGTGAAGCTGGCAGGAAGGGTCGACGCCCGTATCAGGGAGCGCCGCTCTGAAAGGGGTTTATTCCGACCTCGCTCGCGGCCTACCACTGCTTCTCTGCCGCCGCCTCCCCAGGAGGCAGCCCCCCCTCCAGAGCCCATGCAGGTCGACCGTGCCAAGCTGTCCCCTGAGGAGCGCATGCGGCGCCGCCAAGAGAACGCCTGTTTCTACTGTGGCCAGGTGGGCCATTATTCCCTCCAGTGTCCGTTAAAAGCCAACGCCCATCATTAGAAGCAGGGCTTCTGGTGGGCACTGCTCAAGGTAATTCCCCTGCCAAACGTTCTTATTTGCCCCTTATGCTGTTACTGTCTGATGGTGCTCACCCCCTCACAGCTCTCATAGATTCTGGGGCAGATGAGAGTTTCATCTGTGCTGACACAGCCCGCCAATTGAAGATTCCTATGCATCCCCTAGAACAGCCTTTGTTGACTAGTGCCATAAATGGGCATAGTCTTGTGCGTATTACTCATATCACAGAGCCTGTTGGGGTGCGGATATCCGGCAATCACACTGAACTTTTATCTTTTCACGTAATGGAAAACCCTCATGTCCCCATTGTCCTAGGCTTTCCCTGGCTGATGGTCCACAACCCCCATGTTAACTGGGCTGATAACACCATTATGAGTTGGAGTCACTTTTGCCACTCTCACTGCCTAACCTCAGCTGCCTTCTCTCTCTCCCCGGAGCCTAACAGGACTGAGGAGTTCCCAGATTTGTCCGCTGTCCCTCCTGAATACCTGGATTTAAAGACAGTTTTTAGTAAGTCCCGTGCTGTCTCCCTCCCACCTCACAGGCCTTACGACTGTCATATTGACCTCCTGGAAGGAGCCATGCCACCCAAGGGGCGCCTTTATTCCCTCTCTCCTGCAGAAACTGAAGCCATGAACAAATACATCTCTGAGTCCCTGGCTGCAGGAATAATCCGCCCATCTTCCTCCCCTGCTGGTGCTGGCTTCTTTTTTGTCAGCAAGAAGGACGGTTCCCTAAGGCCATGCATTGATTACAGGGGTCTTAATGATGTCACGGTCAAGAATCGCTACCCACTGCCACTCATGTCTACTGCCTTTGAACTTTTACAGGGTGCGCATGTCTTTACTAAACTCGACCTACGAAATGCCTATCATTTGGTGAGGATAAGGGAGGGCGATGAATGGAAAACTGCCTTTAACACTTCCACGGGGCATTATGAATATCTTGTTTTACCTTTTGGCTTGACTAATGCCCCAGGTTATTTCCAGGCCCTGGTCAATGATGTGCTGAGAGACATGGTGAACCGCTTTGTTTTTGTTTTTTTGGACGACATTCTCATCTTCTCCCCTTCTCTCAAAGATCACAGACACCATGTCAGGCAGGTTCTCCAACGCCTCCTGGAGAACCGTCTCTTCGTTAAGGCAGAGAAGTGCGAGTTTCACCAGAGCAGAGTGTCATTTTTGGGGTTCATTGTGAGTGCCGGCCAACTTCATGTGGATCCTGCCAAGGTAAAAGCAGTCACAGATTGGCCCAGACCAGCCACTAGGCGTGAGCTGCAAGGTTTTTTAGGCTTTGCCAATTTTTATCGCAAATTTGTGCGCAACTACAGTACTGTTGCTGCTCCACTCACGGCTTTGACCTCGTCCAAAATACCTTTCGGATGGAATTCTCAGGCAGAGGAGGCTTTCTCTAAACTCAAGCAATGTTTTACCACTGCGCCTGTCCTAACTGTCCCTGATCTTTCTAGGCAGTTTGTTGTAGAGGTGGATGCCTCAGAAACTGGAGTGGGTGCCGTTTTGTCCCAGAGATCCGAAAAGGACAACAAACTGCACCCCTGTGCCTACTTCTCTCACCGCCTGTCCCCCACGGAGCGCAACTACACCATAGGGGATCGTGAACTACTGGCAGTGATGATGGCTCTTGAGGAGTGGCGCCACTGCCTTGAGGGGGCAGCCTTGCCCTTTATCGTGTGGACTGATCACAAAAACCTTGAGTATATCAAGTCAGCTAAACGCCTCAATTCCCGCCAAGCTCGGTGGTCTCTGTTTTTCTCACGTTTCAATTTCACCCTCTCATATCGCCCAGGGTCGAAGAATACTAAGCCTGATGCCCTGTCCAGGATGTATTCTCCAGAGAAGGAGCCCCTGGTCCCAGAGCCTATCCTACCCCCTGAGCGGATAGTTGGAGCTGCACTCTTTGATGTTGAGTCTAAGGTTCTGAGGGCCCAAAGTCAGGAGCCCGGCCCGGGTAATGATCCTCCTAATTGTCTATTTGTCCCCACGTCTGTTCGCCCAGAAGTTTTGACCTGGGGACACGGCTCCAGGTTGGTGGGTCACCCCGGGGTGGCACGAACTATGGCCTTCATCAAGCGGCGCTTCTGGTGGCCATCCATGAAGGAAGACGTGAGGCAGTTTGTAGCAGCCTGTGACACGTGCGCCCGGAACAAACATGGCAACCGACCTCCGGCTGGCCTGCTTAGACCCCTTCCCGTCCCACGCCGACCCTGGTCCCACATAGCCCTCGATTTTGTTACGGGTTTGCCCGTTTCTGAAGGTAACACCTGCATACTTACTGTTGTGGACAGGTTCTCCAAAGCAGTTCATTTTATTCCCCTGACTAAATTGCCCACAGCCAAGGAGACGGCCGAACTGCTAATCACTCATGTTTTCAAGCTTCATGGCCTTCCACAGGATATTGTTTCGGATCGTGGCCCCCAGTTCTCTGCTCAATTCTGGCGAGCATTCTGCAAACTCATTGGTTCGTCTGCCAGCCTGTCCTCAGGTTTTCACCCCCAGACCAACGGTCAGACAGAGAGGGCCAATCAGGATCTCGAGGTGGCCCTCCGGTGCATGACCTCCTCCAATGCTGCATCCTGGAGTAAGATGCTTCCCTGGGTCGAATATGCACATAACTCCCTCCCCACTACAGGTACGGGTCTGTCTCCTTTCCAGTGTTGCCTAGGCTACCAGCCTCCACTGTTTCCTGCACAGGAGGAGGAAGTAGCGGTCCCCTCAGCCCAGGCTTTTGTTCAGCGTTGCCGGCGAACCTGGAGGCGGGCTCGTACCCGTCTGTTGCAGTCAGTGGCCTACTTCAAGAAACAGGCTGACAGGCGCCGCTCTGCAGCACCGTGCTACCGTGTTGGACAGAAGGTCTGGCTCTCCTCCAAGAATCTGCCTCTGCGGGTCCTGTCTCGTAAGCTGGCACCGAGGTTTGTTGGGCCTTTTCCTATTACCAAGATCATTAATCCCTCTACTGTAAGACTTTCACTGCCTAGGCCCATGCAACGTGTCCATCCAGCCTTTCATGTATCCCAAGTCAAGCCTGTTGTTCTCAGCCCTCTCTCCCCCCCTTCCAAGCCTCCTCCGCCTCCCAGGGTCGTCGACGGTGGAGAGGTGTTTACTGTCAGGAGATTGTTGAAGGTTCGCCGTAGGGGCAGGGGTCTCCAATACCTTGCTGACTGGGAGGGGTTTGGACCGGAGGAGCGGAGTTGGATCCCGTCTAGGTTTATCCTGGATCGTTCCCTCGTGGATGACTTTCACCGTGACAACCCCAACGCGTTGGATGGGGCGCCAGGAGGCGCCCGTAGGAGGAGGGGTACTGTCACAGTCTGAGTGGGTGTGTGGGTGTGGCTTGACCACCTGCATCCTATCCCCTGCAATCTCACCCACAGTATTTAAGGCCATGCCTCCCAGCACTCTGTGCCAGATTGTCTTGTGAAGTTACCAAGCACTCATGCAGTTTTCAAGCCCTGTTTTTGCCCTACTGACCTCTGTTTCGCTTTTTCTAGACCACGATTTTTGCCCAGCCCTTGCCGGTACCTCTGCCCTGACTGAACCTGGATTTTCGACCTACGCCCTTGAACTGTTTTTTGATTTTTGCCTGCCCCTTGCCTGATTTTTTGATTATATTAAATAAACTGTTAAGTGGCTTCTTGTGTCTGCATCTGAGTCCTTTCCACGTGTGCCTGACAGTTACTGCAGTTGGAAATGCATTGTTTTCACTGAAGGTGTCCCATTCTCAATAGAGGTTTATGTAGGCGATCCGCCATTAGACTGGCTCTAGGAAGTCAACGGAGTTTGCGCATCTCCGTCTGTACTCTATAGAGCTGCACGCTGACTGGTTGGTTTTATGGTTATGGTATGGTATTTACCTAGCCAGCAGCAGGCTAGCCAGCAGCAGCAGGCACTTAAGACTATATATACAATAGACACGTAGTCGTTCATAGCAAACAAATAATTAAACAAGCCTTTGGAAATGTTGGTTTTATGGTTAGCTGTCCAGCAGAAGCAGGCAGTTTAGACTATATATATAAAATAGACACGTAGTCGTTCACAGCAAACAAATAATTAAACGAGCCGATGGACGGCATGTATTGGCAATCAAAACAGCGTGTTACCCGTGGCTGTGTCGGATCGGTCTCATCAGAAAGGAGAGAAAAGGAGAGCGGTGTCATGACTGGTGTATTCACAGATGTCAATCACATCTCAGGGCAGTAGAAAACTTATCTACCGATGGCAACATCCACGATTTTAAGAGTTAGTAGACGCGCGCCGCGGGGGGGGGGGGGGGGGGGGGGGGGGGGGTCGCAGCATTTTTTTTTTTTTTTTTAGCGAAGGTTCGAAGCTCGGCCTGAAATTGCTGTCCGAGGCTCGAATGGCAATTTTCAGGCGACTATACAGCTATAGTGTTTACACAAGTCACCTCACCAGAACACGTCTTGTTATTAAAAATTCTGAACACTTTTATGAGTGATTTTGACAGAAAAATCACTCCTAAAAGTGTCACTGTTCGTAAAGTGTCCCCTTCGATTAAACGTGTTTATAATCTCGGATTTACAATGCATCTCTGGTTAAAAAAAAGAACATACTGTCTGGAGGCTGTTATATACTGTACAGTACATCATGTCATCGAGAAATGAACAATACTTTAAGCTTAACCGCTTAAAATCCCTGCATCCTTCTTACGGCGTTACAGACGGGGAGTGGTGAATGCTCACATTATTGTGGCCATTCCACTCAGTGTCGACAGACGAGAATCGCAAAGCGTGAAATTCTCCGGCTCACCGGAATCGAGGTCAGACGCGTTGCAGGCGTGTGCACGAAACGAGCACACGCGCAACAAACAACACTAAACGCTGTGCGATAAAGCACGCGTGTAACGAGGTGCGTCATCATCACACAGTGTTTTCTAAGCACAAAACGACAGCTCTGTTGAAAATGAACTAGAGGTGCGGTTTATTACTTCCCGTGTCAAAGTTTTAGTCTCCATAGCTCTGTTTTATTTAGTTTCCAATAATATAAGTCAGTGAAAAAAAGGTAGTCAGATGAACACCAGAGAAGAACACATGTTTCACAGTACCGTCTCTCACAACCACCCTTGATGAGTATCATAGATGGATTCTAAACAGCCACGATGACACGTGAGTGGAAACACAAGGTGATCAACTCAAATTGCGGCCTTACTGACACCTAGAAATCAATCCATGCATGGCGCTGCGTGAATTGAAGAACCTTAGCCTCAGCAGCTCATCATTTGGCATTATTTCGGATAATAATGCGCACACGCACGGGCACACGCACGCACCCACACACACCAAGGCAAATAAACATTATCTCTGTCATAAGTTATGCTAATGTTTGGTACGACCATCTGTGAACCGTGCGCCGGCAGTCGATCTATGTCAGGAGTGTGCGAGTTATGAAAGAAGCCAGTGATCTCTCAGTCATTAGTTTCGCCAGAGACTTTTGTGTAAATGATGTGACTGTGATGGGGAAAAAAATACATCATGCCACACCAAGAAAACTATCTCCACTCCACTCCACCTCCCACCTATCTCTTTCTCTCTCTCTCTCTCAGACCACCGTGTCTCGGTTTCCCCCTCCAATCTCTCCCATAAACAAGCCCCGGGCAGGCAGCGGCCAGGCAGACAGGAGGATAATGGTTCACCTGCGTGGTGACTGGAGAGGAGAAGCAGAGCACTTTGCATGACGAATGGAGACGGAGATAAGCAAAGCGGAGCACTTAAGCGTCCTCCGATAAAGGTTTTTACCCAAACATCGCCTCCAAACTAGATATATATGTATATATGTTCAACAGGGGCGGATGTAACATTTCCCAATTGGGGGTGGGCAGGAGAAAATGGTATGGGGGCGGCTTCATCCCGACCGTTGGTTCTTATCGCCCCAATACCATTTTCGGTTTCAGACCTTTATTAGGAAAGTACAAGCATCAATAATAACATCAGTTGTTGTTGAAGTTGCAACAGAAACGCAGCATGCATAAAGCTAAAGGTCTGACTCAGAGAGTTTTCTGTTTTGAATAATGAAATGCTGTTGGTTTAGTGGTGACACAACTGTAGTTAGTTAGTAGCAGTAGTAGTGTTTCGAATCATTTTAAATATAAGCACTTTAATTTGAAATATCTTGGCTTGTTTTGCATGCCACCGTGTTTGCTGTGGCAGACTGGGCATTTAGGGGGGCATTGACCCCCCATGCCCATGCCTAGATCCGCCCCTGATGTTCAATGTTCTAAAAGCCTACGTGCCTTCCCTGTGTTGTTGCAGTCAGAGCTGTTAGTTGTGTTGGTTGGTGTTGAAGGAGGAGAGAGCCCATGTATGCACTGTTTTTTAGCCCTATTTTAGCCTGATTTGTCATCCCCCCTCCCCCAACCGTCCCGTGGGCCTGTACGTCAACACAACATCAAGATTAAATGCGATATATGTATTTTTTGACATTTCCTGACGTCCCCTATGACGTGTTTCATTGCGATGACAACTGCAATGACCTTACAGCTCTTGGCTGACCAGTTTTGGCACTGTCCATTCCCCAGCAGTGTCCATATTTTTGAGTTACGTTCTCAAGTCTACACGATTCATCATTTGGTACCGACATCAAAATGATTTGTGGACAAAATTTCATACAACGACAAAAAGCTTTGGATTGTAGAGGCTAAATCTCACCAAATGACATGCGTGGCTAAAATACCCAATACATAACAGTCCTTGATATGAAAAGGATTGAAAACCATGATGATATTTTCAGAGAAAAGGGAATTGTAGGCGTTAATGTGGTTAACATTTTAAGCTGCAAGCACTAGGGGGAAACCATTAAATAGATGCTCTGCAATCGTTTCCATCCGGACAGATTTTCAGACGCACATGTCACCGGGTTTTATAGCAGATGTGGAACCAACGGTTTTTAGCCAAAAGGGCAAAATGGATGCCATATAGTACATCCTATACCGCTACAAGTGTTTTGATTAGAATTTTATAGAGTTTGACTTACAGTATATCAGGCGTCATTAGCACTCAAACTTCTCCCCATTGGCAGACCTCTGTTTTGGATGAGTGAGTGAGTGAGTGAGTGAGTGAGTGAGTGAGTGAGTGAGTGAGTGAGTGAGTGAGTGAGTGAGTGAGTGAAGCAGTTAATTATGTAGAATCTAGTGTTAAAATGATTCAGAGATGGTGCATATTATCCAGACATTTTAGCATAATGCGGTCATAGAAAAAAGAGCCATCTTATCTGCGCAACAATCTTGTCTTAAAAATGTACCCTACAGTCCCAGACCGCAAGGAGTGTCCCTCACAACGCCCAACATGCCCTGCTCTTTATCGAGAGACGACTAACCAAAAACATTGATTGGGACAAAGTTGCTGATGTGGCGATGAAATCCCGAACAGATTGAATTTTGGCTATGAACACGAGTCCGTTGTTGCTTGCCGGTTACTGTCGTGTCAGCGGATTCTTGCTGTTGCATAATAGTCGACATTTTTCACTATATGCTGATATCATGAATGGTAAATGGTGCATTTCTACAGCGAGTTTCTTCAAGGCGCTTCACAATGAGTATTCTCCCACACACGCAAACGTGTGCACACGCGCATGCACACGCACGCACACGCACACACACACGCACACACACACGCACACACACACACACGCACGCACACACACACACACACACACACACACGCACACGCACACGCACACACACACACACTGGTGGCAGAGGAAATCAATCTATTCATTGGGAGCCGTTAGGAGCCAAGTAACAAAAAAGTTCCTTCAGCTTTTTTTTTTACATTTTCAACTAAATGGAAACAAAGCTATGATGACTAAAACTAAGACTAGGTATAATTCCATCCACAATTAAACATTTCCCAAATGTTAGGAAGAGACTATAGTGGACAAGAGATCCAGTATAAGACATATTTATCTGGTTGCATGGCGGAAATATCCCATCTACAATCTCACAACACGTTGCAGCGCGGCAAGTATAACATCGTTCCTTGCAACGGAATCGAGGCTCGCCTAGTTATACACTAGGATAACACTAGTGCATTTCAGAAACCAGAGGTTTTCAACCGGTGGTCTGCGGACCACCAGTGGTCCCTGAGAGGATTCTAGATGGTCCCCACCATCTGAATTAGCCCAGTCTACACAACTAGAGAATGTAGAAGATCAACGGTCATTTTGATCTGTATGTTTGACTGTTTTGTTTTGCAAAATCCAGCCTGGTATTGTGGGCAAAAGCAAAATAAATATTTAGTTTTGCGGTCTGTGGGGTAAAATGTCCTCAAATGGTGGTCCGTGGCTCAAATGCTGAATAAATAGTGGGCCCTGCTCTGAAGACCATTGGCTTAGACATAGATCAGAATACAATATGCTGCTCAAGGACACCTAGGATTCCAATACTATACCACAAGATCTTGTGCTGCTGCCCATGTCACTTTGCGTAGAATAATAATAATCTAAACTATATAGCTGGTAGCCTGGTCTAGCCCTCAATGATTTTGGCCTTGGGGGGCGGGGGTGTCGTGGGATCCACACGGCGGAAGTGCTGCGCTCTGATTTGATCTCACTAACGTGTCGTCATCTCCGGCCCCTCCCGCGCCCGTCCACTGCTGTTCTACGTCACATCATTTAGAGCGACGCCCACCCCGGAAGGTTCACTCCCCCCTCAAGGCCACTTTCCAACGTGCGTTAGTCCAGGCTTTCCGTTTTCGCGCAACGCGAATGAAAATGAAAGCCTGGGTGTCGAGGCTATATAGCTGGTAGCGATATGCTGGAAAGGCAAGCTCTGCTCCTGGGTAAGCACGGCATTTAACGTGGGGAAACCTCATTCCACCTATAAAGGTCAAATCCGGAGAAAAAAAAAACATTTAACTGATTGGTGCATCACTGTGCATTTCCTGGTCTTGTTCTGATAGCTCTGGCATGTCTTTAGCGACCGCGTAGGAAAATGTCACCAACACAGGACCACTAGTGGACGGACGCAACCGATACAAGATGAATTATTCCCATAATACTAGAATGTGCTGTTGGTCCTTGAGGAAATGTACTGTTTAGCTAGCTGATGGAGGGAGAGAGTCAGGTGGAAGCATTCAGGCAAATCGCCTTTATTAGCCAAGCTGCCAAGCCACTGTGAAACTAATGTAATGTGTTATGTGACAGCAGTGTCCACCATGAGCCAATGCACTGTGTCGTTGGCAGATCAAAACGCAAACCACATCAGATTAGATCTCTTCCTCGATATCATGGCGCAATCTGAAATATAAAAAGGACAACGTGGCCATCTGGCAACGGAGCCCCACATGGCTGAACTATATATGCATCCCTCCGGGCCTCCCTTTGTTACGCAAGCAATCGCAAGCAAAGGCGAGTTCTTCTCATCAAATGGCTCAGTAAGTCAGAGAAGCTTATCTTCGGTATCAGCCAGGGTTGTCGAATCCCATTAAAATGAGCTGGACCTTGTGTGGAGCACTATGTCTACCAGCCGCTGGTACAGTACCGGGACACAACATCAAGCCGTGCTGCTGCTCATTCGCCGAGTCGACACAGTGCCCCGGTATTGAACCCATGACCTCGCAGTCAAAACGGTGAGTGCCCTACCGACTGAGCTATACCCGGACACTATGGAAAAAAGCCCTGAAAAACAGCTCCCAGTGGGAGTGGTGGGAACAAATCGTGCATGCGTCTTATTCCTGCATGGTTGAATGAAGTGAGGCTAGAAGGCAGAGAAGCGTCTTGTTTGAGCGGTATGGTTAAAACCCAGTGCTAATGAGCTAGCTTTTTCGTTGATGGAGCAGCAGAGAGAGGAGTATTCCCTCCTCCTCTCTCTGCTGCCCCATCTGGCGGAGTCAGGTTACTTCACCAGTATAAGGGTCTATAACTGAGGGATCATTCAGATCACAGCTTGGCTATTTAAATATAAATACGGGTAATAATAATAATCCAATTTAGAGTTTAAAAAACTATACTGTATTTTAGAAGCATTAGTTATTGTAATTCATCATTATTTTTTAATGTTCCATCACTTCAATAAAAAGCAGGTCTGCATAATTCCATGGGCTGTGTAGCCATTTCCAAATTTCAGCTAAGACACTATTTGAAATTTATTTTTTTGTATTTTTGAATGGTTTATTGGCACACTGTAAATAAAAATAGCATCTCCCATAGCAAATGTCTTAATCTAGGCTACAAGTATAAAACCAATAATGAAAGTCATTAATAACTATTAATAGCTACTCTTAATAATAAACTTGATTGTGTGATATACTGTAGCGGAGAAATTACGGCTGTGTACGTAAACATGCGTGTGCATGCTTGCAGTCTGTGACTGGTCTGTGACTGGCACCGCGGCGCGACTGGCACCGCGGCGCGACTGGCACTGCGGTGCTCCGGCCCCCATGAAGTCACATTAAGTCCAATGCGGCCCCCACCCCAAAATGAGTTTGACACCCCTGGTCTACCTCCTCCCGCGATAAATAATCAATATGCAGTCACTGTCAGGTACCCATATCGTCCCAGCCCTAACAAACGAGAGTTCAACATCGGTACTGCAACGCGTTCACGTGTGCACGCACTTGGTGCACGTGCGTACTCACGTGCCACAGGGGCGGGAGGACAAGACATTGGTAGAGTAAGGCTATAGTAACTATACACAGTGTTTACATTGGGTCTATTCCTTGGGGACAGCGTGCTGTTGTCCCAGCCACGCGGTGACACACATCACACACCATGCAGGCCTGGCACCTCGCCGTAACACTCATAATTGCCCTCTATTCGCGGAGGCCTCATTTTGTGTGCTATTATCAGCGATCATTGTTATTTGCCTCAATGTGTGAGTGTGTGTGTGTGTGTGTGTGTGTGTGTGTGTGTGTGTGTGTGTGTGTGTAGGCCGGGGTCCCACAGAGACTGTATGCCTAATGCAGATAACAGTGCTATTTCGGTTAACCCCGTTGTGTACGCAGCAAGGCAGACAAAAAAACTCTGAGGCAATTCCCTTTCGTGTAATCAACAGATTTCAATGGGGCCCGGCCGTAAAGGGCAAGTATCTTCCCATGAACTTTGGAAATGGTAATGAAAAAGCACTTCTGTTTTTTTACGGGCGTAGTGAAATCCACGTCGCTCATTTAACCCTGGAAATGCACAGATAATCCATAAGGATGGTAAATGGTTTTGCATTTTATATAGCGCCTTTATCCAAGGAGCTTTATAAAGATTGTGCATCACATTCACCTATTCTCACACACATTCATAGACTTATGGCAGCAGACACCATGCAAGGCACGACCAACACATCAGGAGCAATTAGCGGTTAAGTGTCTTGCTCAGGGACACATCGGCACCAACTCTGGGGGAGCCCGGGTTAGAACCGGCAGCCTTGCGGTTACCATCCAGTGACTCTACCCCTGAGCCACCACAAGGATCCGCTTGGTGACATCAGTTATAACTTCAGAGGGCAGAAATGTAGATTTTATTGCAAGACAGAGTTTAGCCCAAACATTATTCCTTTATTTGCCAGGTGCAAAGCAGCCTGGCTTACATTTGCATGCGCCACTAATGAAGAATCCTCTAAAGATGTCCTAGTCATGATTGGCTGCCTCCTAGGCCAATGGGAGTCCCCATTAAAAGCCCATACTCTGGATGCAGAAGCTTATGTTATGCTAGTGCTGTAAGCAACTAGTCGAGTATTCAACTAGTTGACATGTAAATACACTATTTGGGCCTCAAGATAAGAGGCCCAAATATTCAGAAATTGTACCAATATACTGCATATACAGTATATGAATGAACCAACAGAAGCACATCATCAACAAACAAACTGCTGCTACAACGTGTTGCCACTGGCTGTCATTTTCTTGTTCTAAATAAAATCCATTTTATGGAATGAAACTTATTTGCAGAGGAGAAAAGAAAAAACGCCACACGTTCCCTGGCCCCCAGCCCTCTGACAAATCATCCGTAACAAATTTGGCTACTTAGGAAAACCACATATTATCTCAACTCGGATTAATGGCGGAGTCATGCCTAATATAGAGTGGTTTATTTTCAGAGACACCCACACCTATAAGGTAAAAAAAATAAATTCGCCCCACAGCCAAGCACAGCCAGTGGAAGCTGTTAGGAGTGCGTGGGTGGCATAGTAACTTTCCAACGCAGACGAAAAAAATAACTATCCGCGCAGCACAAGGACTGTAGAAAGAGTTTATCCAATGGCAGTGTGGTTTTGCGATAGGGGAGCCGCCTTCAACGGGGAGAGAGAGAGAGAGAGAGAGAGAGAGAGAGAGAGAGAGAGAGAGAGAGAGAGAGAGAGAGAGAGAGAGAGAGAGAGAGAGAGAGAGAGAGAGAGGGAGAGAGAGAGAGATGGCTGGCTCAGGTGCAGTGGTGGAAAGTAACAAAGTACAGTACATTTAAGTACAAGTGCGTTTGAGCTGTTTGTACAGTACATTACTTGTGTGAAATATCAAATTTTCAGTAGTTTCACTTCTGCTCCACTCATGCAAATTTCAGCCTCCACTACAATTATTTGGCTACCTTAGTTACTTTATTCATCGTCATTACACAAACATACAGTACATAAAACACTACAACCCTATGTTGGCTATGCATTTCGGCCACTTGAAATCTACATTACAAGTTCACAATGGGTCGCAAAATGACTTCAAAATGCCCACATTATGAACTTGTAAAACAGGACATTATGCAATATGAGTATATTTATGTTTAGTACTTTAAATACGCTTTGAGGCCACACCTCAAAGAGTACACTTCAAACGCAGGACTTCCACTTGAAACGGAGCACGTCTACATTGCAGTATTGGTACGTTTTAACACATTCCCTGCCTGGTATCATCTATGGCACACTTGGATATGGATATGGCTATAATAAACGAGGCAACGGCATGAGAGGGTTAAGTAACAAAAGTGAGTATACTTTTCCCTGGCCACTGAGCTCAGGTGTGTGAGGGAGGGCTGGCATGATGGATCATTGTGTTGCTCTCTCTATCCCTCTCTCCCTGCCCCCGAGAAGACATGCCAGTGGGAGATAAGGAGGAGCCATATATATATATATATATATATATATATATATATATATAATATATATATATATATATATATATATATATATATATATATATATATATATATATATATGCACACACACACACACACACACAGTATATGAGCTGCATCTCTACATCGATCCTCCTCAGCCAATGCACCATCCACCACCACCGGCGGCCGGGGGGCCTGGAGGGTCCTCACATACCAAAACAACAAGATAGGAGAGAGGAGGAGGAGGAGGTGGAGATGGAGGGCAGAGAGAGTGCAGAGCAAAGGGGGGAAAACAGCTTTGCAAAGGTTTAGCCACCACCTCAGAGTTGATAAAGACACCGGCAGATAAAGAAAGCATCCCACCGTCAGCCTCGCGCAGATACAAGACAGATGATGGAGTGGAGCTTTGCTTTTGGTGTGGAGGACGTGTGGGGGGAGGGGAGGGGTGGTGGTGGGTGACACTGTCATGGAAAACACTGTCATGGTCTGGGGGCAGTGGATACTGGTTGATATCCACAAGATAATATCCCTTTAGAAGAGACTAGAACTAAATTGACTTCCATCAACACACCTTTTTTTTCTTTTACCTTGACTAAAACTAGACTAAAACTATAAAGGTTAGAATTGGCTAAAATGTGAGAAATGAATAAGCATTTCATTGAAAATACTAACCCTGACTAAATCTAATCCTGACTAAATCTAAAAACTGCTGGTGTTGCTTTTGTTCTTAGAACACTAACTCAACAGTACTGTACCTTAAATATACTAAGTTTAAAGACATTTTTGGACTTATTTCTTTGAAAATACGACTAAAAGCCCAGTTTCCTAAAACAGACTAAAACCTCTTTTAGGATCTGTCGACTAGAACTACTGTAGACTAAAATTGTCAAGGATAGGAATGACTAAAACGAATAAGCATCAAATGACCAAAAGACCAACACTGACTAAAAAAAGCCACTCGAGTACAAAAACACTGGAGGCAATGAAATAGAAATAAAGGGTCACATCATATAGTGACACACACACAAAAAAGCAAGAAAAGCAAGGGGCTCACGGGTCAAATGTACTGTTATCTAGGCTCACACAATATGTATGTACTGTACATGCAGTGGCATCCCATCTATATAGAGCCTTCATGGTCCATGTGTACGCAACAACAATGACGAGAGACTTTATTACTTGCGAGGGGCTAATTGGCCTCCATGTGTGTGTGTGTGTGTGTGTGTGTGTGTGTGTGTGTGTGTGTGTGTGTGTGTGTGTGTGTGTGTGTGCGCGTGCGTGCGTGCATGCACATGTGTACCGATAAATTGACAGCGGAAGTCAATTAAAAAAACGAATGGGTTTTTGTGCCAAGTATGACACACCACTGGCTACAATTAAAATCCCTCTAGCCTCTTATTTACCCCCCCCCTCCCCATGGCAGTTCTAACATGGAAGTGAAATGATAATGGGGGGGGGGGGGGCTGTATCGCCCTCTAACATCCACACAAACTCGACTTGACGTCCGTTATTGCCGCGTTGCAGTTTAAAACCTAATACTGGCAGGGGCAGCCGTCTCTCTCTTCCAGGGGGAGAAATTGGATCAATCAACATGCCCGGCGCCGCCTCAGATTTAAGACGTAAAAAGAAAAAGACAATTTGCCCCGAAAGAAATAACTATCATGAAAACATAAAAAGGCAAGAGAAGAAAATTGCTTTTTGTGTGTTGTGCTCGAGGAGGAGCGAAACGCGCAGAGAGGCAGAGATGGATCCCAATCAGGGAGCGGAGGGGCCAGGAGTCGTCACCGAACATTTAGACGTCAATGGAGCAGGTGCGGATCAAGGCATGGGCATGGGGGGGCAATGCCCCCCACCTTAATGCCCTAACTGCCCGACCAAACATGGCGGCATGCAAAACAACCCAAGATACTTCGAATTAAAGTGCTTATATTTGAAACACTACTACTGATACTAACCAACTACAGTTGTGTCACCACTAAACCAGCAGCATTTCATCATTGAAAACAGAAAACTCTGAGTCAAACCTTTAGCTTTAAGCAAAACATTATTGATGCTGACTTTCCTAATAGAAGTCCTGTAACTGAAATTGGTATACCATTGGTATACCATTTTCTCCTGCCCCCCCAATTGGGAAATGTTACATCCGCCCTTGCAATGAAGCAGGTGCTTCACCTAGAGAGAGAGAGAGACTGATCTATGCTTACGGAGACGCATGTCTGGTGACCTCTGATCTCAATCAGAATGAGCCTCTTTAGATGGCTGAGATCAGCGCACCGAGGGCCTACTCCATGTCACCGATAAAGATCTCCCAGGTTTGGACGGTTAAGTCTGTAGGACTTCATTTATGTATTTATTTATTTATTTTTAGATACGATGAGGGTCACTCCAGGGCAGGCTGCGATTACATGTGAAACTGAAGCTTTGACATAATAGAGAACGTAATGGGGGTCACCGGTGTACGAAGGTGTATAACGTTATTATCCAGGGCACTGCATTTTGGTCACACATGGCATTTTTTTACTTACTGTGAATGTGAACGGTCACAAGCTCTGCTGTCATGGTTACAATCCCCCCAGGCTATGAGATATATTCTGTTGTCACAGACACGGCCCTCCAGGCTATGGGATATGTTCTGTTGTCACGGTTACGGTTCCTAGCCAGTTGGGTGGACTTATAGCCATGGGGGCTACACAGTAAACACATCATTTCAGAGGTATAGCAACAGTATTACGGTTTGTGAAATAACTTGATTTCGGGGCCCGCAATCATGTGTTTCATGGGCGCCGGACCTAGGCTAGGGGGGGTGGGGGGGTGGGGGGGGGGGCAGAGGGTTGAATTTTGGGACTGTCCCGGACCACTTGCCATATCCCTAGCGCTCTCGGTGTGCACAGAATGTTTAGTCACAATTGCTATATGTACACATACCGTACATGTGTGTATCATGTCCATAGTGCTGACACAGATGGTTTGTTCAAATTAACTACTGTATGTGTTATTAGTACAAGCTATATGAACAACAACATGAACACAGACTGTTCATGGTTATCACTGGTGTCAAAAGTGGAATGAACTCCCTGTAATTAGGGCAAGTTATCAGGAACTAAATCATTACCAAAAAAAAGTCTTAACCTACAGTATGTGTTTCTAATGGTGTCTACTATGTACTAAAATATTTAAATTCAACTCCTGTGGGAAACTTCATAAAAAAACAGGTCGAACTCAGGGTACTAGTCACAACCCATAGAAGGCAAAACATTTAACATTTCATCCTGCTTTGTGTAGCATGTGATATGTCTGACTAGGGAGTTTTCATGATGATGAATCCATTCCAAGCATTAGTTTTGCTCAGGCATGAAATTCCCGACATACTTGTCATCATACATTATAGGCCTACTGTCACAGCTTTGAAAGAACAACTGAAATGGTGGGTACAAAAAGACAACCAGTCATGTGGTCACATTTGACTCTCAGTCCACAATGGGGTTCGCCTACAACAGCAACAAAATATTTCCGTAATTTCTCTTAATGTAATGAAATTAACATACCATGTCCCATGCTTTGTTTTTTAGCCAATAAAATGTGTGATTCTGGACTTCCCATTGAAAAATACATGCCTATTACACTACTGTAACTCATTATGACATTATGACATGAAAAATCAACCTACAATTACTGCCAACACCACAGCACACATCCACAATGCCTGTTGCAGAAAATTAAAAAATATATATCAAAAAATAATTTATTACCGAATAACGAATAGTGAATTAATAGTCGAATAGTGTTTTGCTAGTCGAATAATCGACTAGTCGAATATTTAGTTAATGCCCTAGTACACAGTTATATACCAACTGTGTACCAATGGTTAATTATAGCTATTTCTAGCACATGAACTGGAGACACGTCCACCAGTTCACGGCGTCTTCTTTGCCTCCATGTACAATAGATAACTGGCCAAACAAACAAAGAAACATTCTTTGAATTAAGAGCAGGAAACATCATAAATGCTGCACACATCATCTCGCTGGGCTATGAAAGTAAACAACAACGCTGGTAGATCAACAGATTGGGCTTGGGAGCAGCGACCTCATTCCACTGCAGCACCTGATACTGCCTTTAGATCCATGATCAAAAATCCCCACATCCGAGTTGTTTCCATTTCCATCCCGCGGGTCCCTCAAAGAATGATTATTTCAATCATGTCACAGTGAAAGTCAAGCTTCCAACAGGAAGGAAAAACAGTGGGGATTGTTGGGGACAAGCAAGTCTTCTCCTGGGGTCCTTCACCCCCCCACCACCCCCACAGCCCCATATACCCTCTTATTCCCCACACCACGGTCGGCCGCCTCCAAATTCGTTTTGATACTAACATTCTTCGGCAGGGCGGCAAATTAATGACCGTGTCTGGGTCTCAAGCAGACAAGGCTGGGGCCGGGCGGCGGGCGACGCACTGCGCTCTGATGCAAGGCCCGCCTCACACTCGCTCACATTTAACAGAGGAGCCGACGGCCAAACGCACGCCGGATTGTGCCGTTAGCGCAGGGAGGTGTACCGACGGTCCGTATGCCAGCTGTGATGAGTGTCACTTTAATCGCTTTAACCGCTTGAAACCTTTGCTTCCTCTGTACGCTTAATTGCACGGCGGCGGAAATATCCGATCTACAAGCTCACACATGTGTACAAGGTGATGGGTTGTGAGCTTTTACATTGGTTATTTCCAGCTCAAGCTTATACAGGCCTAGCTGGGCTAGTTTTTTTTTTTCTACATGGGTCTATAAGTGTCTGCCCAAAATAGTGTCGCCCAGAGCTAAAGTGGCTAATAGCACTGGAATTGCATTGGAATAAACCGTGGGGCATGATGTAGTGTTTTGTGCAATGTTATATTATAAGAAAAAAGCATCCACTCACCTCCCCCTCCTCCCAGAAGACTGGAGTTTGCTGAAAAAAGAAAGAAATGGAAATTAGTTGATATATTCAGGCAGTAAAGAAAAAACAGAGAGAGAAACCGAAAAGACCTACATCTGGAAATGTTCATCTCAACTTTGATGTTGATACCAGGCAGTCTGTTTATGGATTTATTTAAAAAAAAGAGCATTTCATGGAGAAAAAAAAGAAAAGGAAAGAGATTTGTTTTCTGTTCCGCACGATCGAAACAAGCTTTGACATTGACAAACCATAAACATTTTGGTTTTCGGAGTGAACTGGAGTGGAGTGTCTCCCCGCTCGGTCCAAAGGAGGACACTGACTGCATTAGACCGGATCAGAATGAAGCGACACACGGCCCAAAGCCACCGCCAGGAAAACAACATCCGAGCTCACAGGAACATTTTATTTTCTTTCTGAAGGAATTCAAATCAAAACAAATCATCATGAGCAAACCTCCTACCGAACCAATGGAGTGGTGGAAATGGATTTTCTACTAAGAAAGGACTGATGGTACAACATCTGTCGTCACATTACGCTGTGAAATTGCATGTACCGTTGTTCATGATCAGTGTATGCATGAAGGCAATAAATGCCAGGAGAGGAATGTACATACTGCTAGAAGAGAAAAAATACATTGGCTTGAAGAATGTTATTTCCGCTATAGGAAATTAGCTTAGACGTTAGAGCTTTCTCGGCCCGCACTGGCCGTGAGAACACATGTGTCCCAGATCATTAGGTATTAATTATGTTGTAGCACCTTGTCTAAAAATAATGGCAATTTCTTGTAAAGCAAAGTGCTGTATGGACTGTATAGTAGAGAGAGAGAGAGAGAGAGAGAAGAGAGAGAGAGGCCGAATCAGCTGTTGGCAAAATATGCCTCAAAAGTCACAACCACAACCTTTTAAAACCAGTGGTTTTCAACCAGTGGTCCTGGAGAGGGTTCCAGGTGGTTCCCAGCTATGGAGAGTTGGTAACCAAATGGACCACTGTTGGATCTCTAACTGATGAAAACATAAAATGAAACAAAATGGACCTGTGAGTTATTGTTAAATATCTTCATTACTGCAAGAGCACAATTAGAGAATATAGAAGAAATTGTCATTATTGATGATGCTCCATCAATGTGGCATGGAATTGTCTATCTAATGACAACAAAATATTCTAAGCCTTCGGTCTGAGAGGCAAAATGGCATCAAAAGGTGGTCCGTGGCTCATATGTGGAACTAATAAATGGGCCCTGATATGAAACGGGTTGAAAACTAGTGTTTTAAACCAAAACTGGACTGCTGTCATCTCCTTTAACAAGCTAAACTCACAGTATGCCAAAAAGCAAAAATAGATGCACAGCCACAACACAATACCTTATTTTTGGTATTCATAGCAATACCGGGATGAATGCGGCTAATCACGTCTTTGACGACTTCTCTATTTGCATTGTGGTCATTGGGAATCTTAATGAAATAAACAAAAAAAAAATCACTTAGCGCATCTGGCATGACGCCCGTAGCTTTGTATGCAGATTATGCAGATAAGCTCATTAGCCCATACAGTAGCTTTGTCAATCACAGATAAAAGCTGAACACATGAGCGCTGCATGGTGATGGCGTTTATATAAGGCTGACTGCAGATGGAGAAGAGCAACGGGCAGATTTCTCCGCCGATCCAGCCATTTATTTGAATGTAGCTGCGTCAAACATTTTGGCACGGCAGCATCATCCCATTTTACAGTGCCGGGGCAATTTCAATTTGATGCGATTCAGTCATTAGCTCATTTCAATACCCACCCCCTAATCAGTAACTGCCTTGGCAGATTCCTTGCTTGGCAGCATTACAGAGGTTAAGCTCAATAAAGCATGTGGTGGCTCATTAAAAGCAATTACCATGGCCTGTACGGTCTCTCTCGTCTCGGACGCTACTGACTAGAGCACAGGGGTTGACACTAAGGTCTCGGAGGCACTTGCCCATCGGGCAAGTGCTAGTCAGGTTCTACTTGCCCTCAGCTCATGGTCACTTGCCCCCCCAAAAATATATTGTAAATTTTGCAGATGTAACTCTTGAGAACGTAAACATGAAACCAAATGGACCTTGCGGGTCCCCCCCCCCCCCCCCCCCCCCCCCCCCCCCAAATGCCCAGTCTGCCTCACCAAACATGATGGCCAAATACAACCCAAGATATTTTTATAATTAAAATGATTTGAAACACTACTACTGCTACTAACTAACTACGATTGTGGCAGCACTAAACCAACAGCATTTTATTATTGAAAACAGAAAACTCAAACTGAGTCAGACCTTTAGCTTTATGCATGCTGCGAGTCTGCTGCAACTTCAACAACAACTGATGTTATTATTGATGCTCTACTTGTCTAATATACCCCATTGGCCTGAATATAAGACTATGTTTTTTCCCAATGGAAATATCCCAAAAATGGAGTCGTTTTATATTCAGGGGCTATACTATTTGACATTCAATGTTCTTTTTTTCTGTAAATGGATCTTGAAAAATGAGGGTTGTCTTATAAACGAGTCGTCTTATATTCGGGACAATACGGTAAGTCCTGTAACCAAAAATGGTATGGCTGCGGCTTCATCGCCGCACCCATACCATTTTCTCCTGCCCAGCCCTCCCAATTGGGAAATGTTACATCCGCCCCTGTCCAAGGCTGCTTATCACGGCTCTGTGTTGAACAAAGAACCTCTGACAAAACACGCCACGAGATAAACAGGCTGTGTTTGCTGCAAGTGGGGAAAGGGGAACTCTCTCTGTAATAATGCAGCTTCTCGCTATAGTGCAGCTTCTCTGGTTCACACAGAGTGAACTCACCACCCCCACGCCTCGGGTTTTTGGGTGGGCTTGACAGAGGAGTGTGACACAGATAAGATGTCTATAAACAGAAGAATATAATCTACTCTATTCTCGGGCCCGGGGGACCATTTAGTTGGCAAACACTCATTATAGACAGAGAGGGTGGCCCTGTTTTGTTCTAGTGACTACGTTGACCCTGTTTTTTTCCCCCTCCTCCAACCACATCAGCTATAGCATACTGGTTGTATTTGGTGGTACTAGAGTCATACAGAGGTCGGTGATGGGAGAGGGACACTATCCCACGCTCACTCCTTAAGTTCAAAACACATCTTCACATTTTCATATTTTTTTTTCTAGATCTGAATTATTTTTTTGAATATTCATTTTTATTCTTTTTTTTTTTAAATATATAGACAATACAGTACAGACAGACAATAATCTGAAATATTATCATCTTTCTGAAAAGTAGCATTTTAGGTTAGTAACTTGTCATGTATGTACCGAGCAAGGAATGTCAAACTCAAATACATAATGGGCCAAAATAGAAGAATTGGCACAAGTCGAGGGCCGGAGCCGCCGGACTATGTTCCAGGCAAACAGCAAAAAAGTACATTTCTTTCAAAAATCACTGTTCCTTAATAGTAAGATAAATGCAAAGATGAAACTGCATGCATTAGAAAGAGAAAGGCATTATTAAACCTCAGTTTCCTGTTCTATGATCCTAAGGACACCAATAGCTACTTTCTTAATAAAATGAGAAAATAAATCAATAGAATTGAGAACGTAAAACAATTAGCTGCATTCATTTCTTATCATGGTGTGCGCAATACACCAGAGGGCCAGTTCTAATAGCGACTAAATATTATCCCGCGGGCTGAAGATAATTCATCCGCGGGCCTGATTTGGCCCCCGGGCCTTGAGTTTGACATATGTGATATAGAGCATCATTTTGATTTCGGACAGAGGAAGATGTTTGTAGTGCCCCAAACTGATGTCCTATTTGAGGAACAATGACCTGATTTCTACCGTCATTGTTAAAGTGGGAGAAGATGAAAAAACACTTTTTCCAAAAAACATTCCTGGCAGTCTGGGTAGTGTGTAAGGGCCCTGATGCACCTAGCAATGTTTTGATCAACACCAACAAGCAACGTCAATTATCAACGTTGACTTTTCACCTTTCTGTAGAAAATGATCAACTCCTGGTTGTTCACAAAAGTCAGATCTTTAGAGCCCTCTACTGGGCAACTTTTTTGGAATTCTCCAATCACAACCCTCCTGGGCGTCACCTGATCCTTTCTCAGACTGAAACCATGGCTGCTGCTGCTTCACTGTGGTGGACAAAAACAAGGATCTTGTAACTAGGGTCCATTTGGTTCACATTTGTACACTCTCAGGAAAAAATGAAAATGGGTGGAATTCCCCTTTTAATGGGAAGGTGTTGCCTGTTGCCGTGTGTCTCATCATGTTGCCTGCTGTTGATGTTGACATTGCTAGTTGATATTGATCAAAATATTGCTAGTGTATCAGGGCCATAAGATTTGATAGGAAGCATTAGAAGTGTTAACCAATCTTTGGTCTGCTCCGCCGAGCACGGACAGGAGGAGAAAGATTAGCGAAGGATTAAAACAAGTTGGCTTTAATTTGGGTGTTGTTGAAGAGCGAGGAGGCAGGTGTCCCGCGTGTTTGAAGCCCTACGGTTCACGCAGGGGCCAACGTGGGAATCGCATAATTCCCAGCGTGTCTTTAATGATTTCCAGGCCTGTCTAACATCACTATCAGCCGGCCGGCACCACTGCCGCCATGTGTTATTCCCCATTAAGTCCTTATCAATTTTCTCCAGAAAGTTTTTCAATCAAGCTTAAGTAGGCTATAGTGTGGCGAAAAATAGGCGAACATGCAGTATCGGGGAGGATCTCCTAATCGTGAAGCAATGAAGTGCTGTGGGCGGTTATAATAGTTATTACCGTCATATTTTCTGCCTGGTGAAAGTGGAATTAAATCGTGAAAAGGATGTTTTTTTTTTTGCAGAGCCGGCCCAAGCCTCTGCACCTTTCTGTGTTGTCATTACCAAGTTGCATTGTTCTTGCATGCACACACACACGCACACACACACACACGCACGCACACGCGCACACACACACACACACACACACACACACACACACACACACACACACACACACACACACACACGCACACACACACACACACAAACGAGTGGGAGGGGGGGGACAAAGCAAGCCCTTCAACCAAAGAATGTGTGCTTCATCAAGCGCCTTTGTTGCATACAATGTACTCACATACAGTAAACATCACACACGTGCCTGCACGCGCACACACACACACACACACACACACACACACACACACACACACACACACACACACACACACACACACACACACACAGGAATGTAAAAAAGAAGTATTCATTCATGTTTACAATAGCACCTTTCCAGGTTTTTCTGTGATGACTGTGATGACAGAGATGTGTGCTCTGCTTTTACCACCAGAGTTCATGTAGCTGTGTGACCTGTCACCACACACACACACACACACACACACACACACACACACACACACACACACACACACACACACACACACACACACACACACACACACACACACACACACACACACACACACACACACACACACACACACACACACACACACACACACACCTGCATAGTGGATGAACGCAAAGGCTTTGAAAGCGTGGAATGGATTGCGGTTCAACGTATAAGAACAAACTCGGAAGACTTGGCAAAGATGTCGTCCTTGGCTCGGAATCTACTGGCAGTATATACAGCGAAAAGATGTTATGTTTGTTTTTTGGCAAGTGTTCCCTTTCTAAGTATGGGCAATATATTGTATGAGCAATTCCAGCAAGGTGTGTCGCCATTGCCTATACTCCCTCATGGGGAGTCTTTCCATCAGTAGTCTATATATAAGGCATTAAAGGCACCGGTGGTGTTTAATTAGCTGACATTATGGAGATGCTTTACCTGAGGGGACTCTGCTTTTACTTAACGTCTAATCTAAGAACAACTGTGGATGCTAATCAGCCTCAACACCAGCTTACTTAATACATTTACTTTAGTACTTATACTACTTAGTACAAGTACAATTCTAAGGAGCCTACTTATCCTATTTCTAGTACATTTACTTGAAGTACGCTATTCAAGGTTCAAGGTTTTTTATTTGTCACTCCAGTGTCAGGACATATACAGGGATGAAATAGCGTTTCCATTTTCCACAGTGCAATAAGACAAGACAGTGGCTTTCTACATTTTTCATACCAAGGACCACTATTTATTCTGCATTTTAGCCACGGACCACCATTTGAAGTTGAGTTTAGTCTCTCGGACCCAAAAACCAAGGATTTTCAAGTCTGATTTTCAAGGGTCCATTTGGTATCATTTTAGTGGGGACCACCTGGAATCCTCTCAAGGACCACTGGTGGTCTCCGGACCACTGGTTGAAAACCACTGCGCTATACATCTCACTTTTGAAAATAATGAAGATATTCAAGCTCACCATGGGTTGTCTGCTATTTTCAAAGGGTTTTGTACGCATTTTAAACTTGGTAAACAGGACATTCTGCAACATAAGTCCTACTTTAGGTAATTTTTTTCATACCAATACTTTTGTACTTTTACTGGCATTCATTTTGAGACATATACTTGTAGCAGAGTACATCTACAGTACATAATCTAACAAGAGCAGATTCTGTGCCACGCTACTGAATCTGTCCGGCCAGGCCTTTCAAAAATGTGTAATACCTTGTTGATAGTGGGAATGAAGACACAGTCGCACCACAGGACCTGGTGTTGGGTAGAGTAACTGTAAAAAGGGTGGCGACGCGCTTCTCTGCGTCTCACGCTTTGCACCTGCACTGTAGTCCTGCTGTCAACACAAGTGGACGGGCGAGAGTGGTTTGTTTGGAACTATCATTGTCACTACTCTCATTGTAGATACTCTAGTGTTGGGCTGAGGGCGGGGCCAAAGTAGGCCGACATCCTGTTATACACATTCATCACCATCCACCAGCAGTGGTGTTTCTAGCAATGTGGAGCCCCAGGGAAAATCTCCTGTGATGTTACACCTATGACAGGCACCGGAAAATGGCGCCCCCACTTTAAACTAAACAGGTAGAGGACATGTATATTGTATTTATCCATATGAGGCTGCATATCCATATGGGGGTGCCTATAGGATCCTTTTAAAGCATGTCTGGTGGTCGCCCCGGTGCCCCCCCACACACACACACACACCCCCATGGCGCCCCAGGCAGCTGCCTAGTCTGCCTAGTGGCAAAAACACCCCTGCCCACCATGCAAACCAGGCGTACTTTATTAACTGGCGGGGGTTGCCGAAATAACATTGACATTTTAACAAATACTGTACACTTTTTTAGAAAACAGATAAACATATTCATATAAGAATGATTCCTGTTGTGCATGTTTAGTAGTGTATTTTTTTCCACCAGTGGCATTGGTGGTGGTGGGGGTTTGGATGGGGGAGGAGAGTATAGCAGCGGTGGTGGTGGTGAAGGTGTTGGTTTCCAAACCGCACGCGTTTAAGTGTGATCACGACGGAGGCCCCGCTGGGAGACGGCGGAGGTTTTTTTTTTCTCGACAGCCATCTCATCACAGCGGGGGTCGTGATAAATGTGTGAGCAGGCAAGCGGTTAAGGAAAGGAAAAAAAACAACATGGCACCGTGGGCTGCCGCATGACTTCATTGTCCCTCCTCCTCCCCGTCCCCCCTGCGTTTCATCCCGTCTCCATCAACGACTCCAAATAATGCCTTGAAATATGTCTCATCATAATCGTCGTTCAGGGGGTGATTTTATTCGTCTCTCTGAAAAACACACCGGTGTTCTTCTATTCTTGCACAAACACGCACACAGCACACACACACACAGAGGTAAAGCGAGGAGATGGGATGGGGAAAAAAAAAAGATTTGTTACCTGGAGTTGCTGAAAACAAGATCTTAGCCCCCCCTCGGCAAACAGATATCAAGGGAGGTGTATAAGGCCTATAAAAATCCCCCAAAATGCACACAGGGACTCAGTCTAACAATCCCTCTTTAAGGGCCGTGGTAAAACACATGGGACAAATAAGAAACAGCTGCGAGGGGATATACAGCAGCAAGCCTACGGGAGCTCTCTCTCTCTCTCTCTGTCTCTCTCTCTCTCTCTCTCTCTCTCTGTCTCTCTCACTAAGCAGCAAAGCCCTACATTCTTGGCCCACTCATTTGATACGGCTCGCTGGAAGAGCGTTTCAATTATCCCAAGTGAAAAATATGAAACCAAAAAAATCCATATTTGGCCACTGCAGCCACCCAACCCCCCCCACGGTACATATTTTATAGCGCATATTAATTATGAGCTCGCCGCATTGCCCCGTATGCCTGCCCTAGCTAGGCGCATAGGGCTGCATGGCTAGCTTGTGGTGGATCAACACCTTTCTTTGAAATTTTTATCCCACGGTTTTACAACCCATTTCCCCCAGGGGGGGGGGGCAGCGGACTGCATGCTTCCTTCAAAACATGAGGAGTCTAAGCTGCCTGCCTTTCACGAGAAGGTGTTTCTCTGGTTGGACGTCGCACTTGGAAAGTACAGGAAGGCTCGGCCCAACTAATACTCGGCCCTGAGTATAGACAGTTGTATTTCACCATGTTAATGATTTTTCTTTCAGGACAGGATTTTGGAAATGTCCCTCTTTTGTCCCTCTTTTTTAAGGCTGCAACAGTGCTCCCGAGAGCTCAGTTTTCTGACCCCTCAATGTCACAGCATCTCAGCTGGTCCAAGCATTATTTGCGCCAAGACTTCATGTATTCGAGGGAATATGTTATTCCAACCAGTTCCTGTCCCCTCCATCAGGCACTCCGTCTGGCCAGTGAGGGAGGCGGTTTAGAGACCAGGATTACTGCATGTTTTTTGTGAGTTTACCTACTACCCTAGGGGACATGGGGAGAACATGCAAACTCCACACGGATCAACACATTTCTGTCGTCACCTATAGGCTATTCGTACGGTATTATCATAAAGACATTATCTGTTTCTTATACAGCGGTTGAGTGCCTCCACACAGACCTTGTCTTTTTCAAATGATTGTGGTTGTTGTTGTTTTTCCCCTAAAGCCACAAAAGACTATGGAGACAAAGAGGAGTGAGAAAGTGGGGGGAAAAAACACATTCTTGATTGTAGTGTCTGCCAGCATACACCTTGGGGACTCACAGAAATCAAATTTTGTCTTCAAGGACAGAACCCGACCAAGTCTAAAAAACAACTACGCTTATGGGATCAGGGCAGAGAGAACAACAAACACGACGTAGCTCCGCAATCCCTGGGATTCGGTTGAATATATATGGTATCTTCCCTCCGTGGGAAGTAAAATGTAAGTTCGAGAAAGTTCACCGCGGCCGAGTCAACAACAAGAAGAAAACAGAGAAAAAAGCAGCAACCTGGTGGGTTTTTTTCGGGGAGTTCTGCTGCTACGCCAGCCTCCAGTGAGTTCACCGCGGTGGTAAACACAACGTGGTGTCATAAATCTCAGTGGAAGGGTCTCACCCGCCCCAGACAGTGTAGGGGAGGCAGGTCATTAAGAAAGAAGCCTTAGCAATAGGCCAACCCCACTGGGACCGTGTCGGAAAACTGTCACATCGGGAACACCCACATCCTGTCTTCCTAACCCTTTGAACTTCCCTAACCTCCTCCCAAAAAAGTAATCTCGTATACATTCTCCTCAGCACGGCGTGGCATCTCGGCGGGAGCTATACAGCCACCGCACGACCAGAAGATATTGACGACGGAGGAGGCCGGCCGGGCAGCCATGCATGGTTTATGGATCATATATAGCACCGTATCCAGCAGCCCAGGCCCAGACACACACAAACAAAGCCCGAAAGGAAATTGAATAGTGAATCCTCCACCCTCTCTGGTTTTCTCTCTGACGATTCCTATATTTGCAGAACGTCCATAAAAATTCTTTGCGAGCACTTCGGCGTGTAAAAGCTATGTGTGCAGAGCTCAGCGAGGCGTGCACCTGGGCTGTGTGCTCGGTGTCATCTAAGAGGTGGCGGATCGTGCGGATGAATGGAGAAGTGCTAGCGCGTAACTACGCGACCCGATGCCCCCCGGTAAACATACACTCGATTGTCTTACCTGCAGACTTCCTTGACCCAACCCTGTTAAACATGAGCCGTTGTATAGACAAGTCGCTGGCACTGTGGTTGTTCCCCTTCCACAGGGTTAATAGTGCACTGCACGCTGCTGTGCCTTTGGGAAATATATAAGTAAACTATGGAGGAAAAAGGTGGGCCGCAGATTAGAAACTAATAAAAAAGTTTTTGCGGTTCGGGTAGTTGCACAATGCGAGTTGCAAGCACAGATAGGATGCCGAGTCAAACAAACGGCCGGCTGCAATTCTTCAAAGGGGCAGAGAGATGCAATATAATACTTGTGGACTATCTCCCTCTGAACATCTTCAATGTACTTTATTTGGAGTTTCAGTGAATATATCACAGTCAAATGAATTGTGATAGCGGCGGATCGGTGCGGCGCATTGCAGGGGCCGAGAGGCGCTTTTTACATCAGTGGGTTTCATTATTTCGACTTCACCGAGCGAGCGTGCTCTCTCTCTCTCTCTCTCTCTCTCTCTCTCTCTCGAAGCGCCACTTACTGTGCCAGTCGAGCAGAAAATAATTCACAGAGATGTCGCCGAAAATGTCTGACTCTAAACGAAGCTGGCATCAGAAAGGGAAACAGGAAGTAGATCAATGGGTCTGCTCTGTGTAACGCAGTGTTGTGTAATGTTTGTTTTTGCCAGGTGCTTAAAAAGCACCAGTGCTGGTGCTGACCCGGTAAAGACGACCGTAGTAGACACTTTTTCATGACTGGCTGCCTCTAAGCCAAAGGGAGACTTTCTCATGAAATCTAGTCTGAACGTCACAACGCAGAGCGGGTGGCAAGCTAACGTTCTGAGCTAACTGGAGCTAGTGGAAAGCAGCCATAACAAAACACGGAGTGAACCAACAAAATAATGTTGCCTTTTCCCTCTCTATGTTGCTTCTACATTGATGCGGCAGCTGTTTCCCTGCAGACAGACAATGGCTCAGAGAAGGTGGTGCTGATTTGAGAGAAGGGAGGGGGTTGTGTGAGGTGAGACAGCGTTTTATCCAATCACAGCACAGCAGTCTCCAGGGGTTTCATAATGAGCCAATAGAGTGGAGGTAAAGTGGAGTTAGATTGTGTTTTTTTTTTTAACTTTTTTTTATCTGTCAGACCGAATCAGCTGTTGGCAAAATAATGCCTGCCAGCAGATTGGTCCGGAGTAGCTCAATTGTACAACCATTTCCTATACAAAAAAACTCGGGTGGCCAATCAGGACACAATACTGTGTCCTTTTGCCTCTATTACCTTAAAAATATACAGTATAGTATATATTATTTATGAAAATTATTTTATATTATTATTTTTAAATATAGGAAATAAAACAAGGTATCCCAGCCCCTTGCTTGTGAACCAGTGGGATAGAGTACAGGAGGCCCAGTTCTCAGAATGCCAGTTTTCAGAGGACCATTGGAGTGGAAGGAACGCAAAGCTACATTTTCTCAGTGTGGAAATGAGGTTCCACTTCAGCCAGGCATCCTCCTAGCACTCGCCCACCTTTCCACTCCACCAGACTTCCTAACAAGCTCTGCAGACGGTTGCCATGTCTGCTTCATTTTCTGTTAAGTCGCTTTCCGGGATGCATTATTCATATTTTTTGTAGATCGGCTATTTTCAAATATATTTAAAGTGCTCATGTGGCCGGTACTCATCTTTTGGCTTGTTTTCACGAACCAGGTTGCTTTTTCTTTTCCTCACAAAGTCTAGCAACAGCGGATTCGGGATTGAGCCTGAATAATGTATGCTCACCTTCACTTGCAAACATGTGTAAACAGTCACGCACACACACACACACACACACACACACACACACACACACACACACACACACACACACACACACACACACACACACACACACACACACACACACACACACACACACAGATGTCAATAAGCTTTTATGAATCACCAATACTCACACACTAAGTGTAAAGAAAGAGATTTACAGGTGGAGAGAAAGGTGGTGGTGGTACTTCTTATTTGTGGCACATTAAAAGCGCAAGCAGCTCCTCTGTATCTCCTGCTAGAGCTTTGTTGTGTAAACTAAAGCCCACCGTATTGGAGCCGCGCGGTGCATGGGCAGATGTAGATGTGACTGCGGATTCTATCCGTATTCCAACTCAAACGTGAATATCTCATGGCTCAACCCTATTGCGGTTGCACACGGTTCTCCTATGTCAGGGGTTTTCAACCTTTTTGTTACCAGTCCACTATTTATTCAGCATTTGAGCCACGGACCACCATTTGATGACATTTTCATTCCACAGACCCAAAAACTAAAGATTTCTTTAGCTTTTGTCCACAATTCCAGGCTGGATTTCAGACACAAAACAGTCAAACATACAGATCAAAATGACCATAAATCTTCTACATTCTCTAGTTGTGCAGACTGGGGCTAATGCAATTGATGAATATTTTAACTCTTGAGAGTGTAAATATGAAACCAAATGGACACTTGCAGGTCCATTTGGTTGACGCTCCGAAAGAGTTACATCTGGTTAGCCAACTACCCAATTAGCTGGGGACCACCTAGAATCCTCTCATGGACCACTGGTGGGCCCCAGACCACTGGTGGAAAACCTCTGTCCTAAGTAAATCTCCACAAATACGAAGCATTTTGAAATCTGCAGCCGATGCAGGTGATACAGGCCAAATGGCTCTGCCATATAAAGAAGCAATGCGAAATCATATTTTACGCTCCAGACAGATATCCACAACTCTCTGAAATTGGACAAACTGGTCTCTATAGATTATCTTAATTAAGAGGATGCATCACATAGGAATCTACCATTCCCTGGTTAAATAACAAGCAATAAAAATACAAAAATCAGCAAGATCTTTGGACCTAGGGAAAACGGAAAACGCAAGGTTCTGTAAACAGGATGGCAGAGGGAAAATATCGTCCAGGATCACAGCTTTATATTGTCAGGAAAAAACAGATTCTACTTCTTTTCTTTGGTAAATATAAATTAATTCTCTACTTGACATCTTCATTGTACAAGTGTCGTACTAAATTAGTGAGAATGGAGTACTTATAAGCCCCCATCGTATCACAATGCTACACGTTCTGAACTTCTCACCATTTTAAAGCATACCTTTTAAATAATAATGAAAAGGAACAGCAGTGATACACAAGATATCTCTTCGAATGTGTTACTGTTATTATTACTACATCAGGTGACAGTCGCTCACTGTCTCCTTTCACATTCAAAACAACACTTTTGCCAAGTTTTTGTCGTATGAACGTTTTATTTTCTCTTTCTTTTTCACGCGTTTCTGTATAGCGCCGGTCGTCGTGTTGATGTGCCAGCGACGGTACTGGCGTGTATGAAAATGACAAGCGGGTGCTGGTGTCGCAGTGATTAATCCGTTTCCTTGGCAGGGACCTGTCACCTTCATAACAAAGCAACAATGCCAGATGCCAACGCCAGCCCCACACTTTCTATTGTTATAATTACATGACCTTCAAATCCACATTAATGAGCCCACGATGATCCCCTTTCTCTTTCATCATTTGGCTTTCCCAAGCCCTCCTTTTATCTAACAAGGTCACCTTTCACAACACTCACACACACACACTGCCTTTCTCCCTGAAATACACGTCCTCCTCCTCCTCATAAATATACATCTACCTAGAATCCGCTCAACCCCTATAACACCACCACAAAGGTTGGCTTGGAGAAATTACAAAAAAAAAGGCCTGCACACGTGAGGAGGGCTATACGTTATACGTTTTTCTCTGAAGTCGACGACAAAGACAAAAACTAGACGGCATTGAGATCAAGGCGCCGCGTGACCACTTCTAGATACTGTACTGTATGGCTATTTTCACTGACAATGGCTATTTTCACTGAAAATAGCCATATGGCCTGACCCTAAATGCCCTGACCGCCCCACAAAACATGATGGCCTGCACAACAACCAAAATGTCAAAGATATTTCAGATTAAAGTGACTATATTTAAAATGATTTTAAACACTAGTGCTGCTACTAACTAATTGCAATTGTGGCACCACTAAACCAACAGCATTTCACCATTCAAAACAGAAAACACTCTGAGTCAGACGTCGCTTTATGCATGCTGCGTGCCTGTTGCAACTTCAACAAGAAGTAATATTATTGTTGTTTACTTAAAGTGAAAATGTAAATGAAAATGGTATGGGTGCGACTTCATGGACCATGGCGCTAAGCGACACAGGCGATGAAGCCGCACCCATTGCATTTTCTCCTGTCTCCGGGCCTGATCGACACACAGGCTAGCGACCACATATGAATCAGACCCCATGTCCCGAAGCCTAGGGTTGACGAACACGAGTGGAAGAGACAGAATGGGGGTGATAGAGGCATGGAGAGCATATGCAGTGCAGAGGACAGAGCAGCGTTCATGGGATGAGCTTATTTTTTTGTTTACCATTTTAAAGCGCAGATGTGCTGTGGGTGTCACAACAACTTTAAAAAAACATCACCACTTTAAAGCCCCCACAGGCATAGTCTGTTACTGACTCCGCTTTACTCGATACCTTGACTAGAATACTAGGGTATTTTCAAATTTGACAGATGCCCTCCTATGGGTGACGTGTTGAGACCTTATTATTCACGTATAGATGGTGGATGGTTAGTATGTATCCATAATCCACTCATTCAGAGAACAGCTTCCAGCTCATCTCATGATCTCAAATCTATATTATTTGGTTTGGTTCTTAACTCAATAGATATTTATCTTATGTGTATATCTTATCTTTGTGAGAAATCAATCGCAGAAGCAATATTTTATTCATTTTTACAACAATATTCATGCCTCGCTGTGTTCTCTGTGTTCCCTGCTCCAGATTTGCAGAAGTCTTGACACACACTATGTATATTTGATATTTTTGTCCTGATGTTTTTGCTCCTACCTTCACTCTTGTCCTTATTTAAAATGTAACAAAAATACTTTAATACCTGGCTTAAAATGTGTCATGTCATGTTGTGAAGCTGGTGTCGAGGAATACGAAAAACAGGTACAACAAATTTGTTGACACATACAACTTTGCAGAGAGGAAAAACATCAACTCCATTGCCGACAGAAGTGCAAATGACCTTGTACAATTGTACACAAACTACACTGCTAATTAAGAGAACATAAGACAATATCCATATATATATCAGGAGTTTATGCCGCCTGCACTTTTGTGGAATTATATCATATGCTTTACCATGCACCATCAGGCAATGGAGGAGACATTATGAAGCCACTAAGCCTGTGCAAAAACGTTCATCATATGCCATCATATTCACTGCCTGTTGAGGACTAATCCTTTAGCTCTAGTCGGGAACAATGCCATTTGGAGAATGCATGTTAAATGGTGCATTAATATACCGCTTTTATCCAGGGCGCTGCTTTACATAGATTGTGTATTACCTCAGCCATGTGGCTGGAGGACACCATGCAAGGCACCAACCTGCACACCGATGAAAACCTGTGGCTTGGACAACATCTAGATCTCAATATATGTGCCTACATCTGGACAGTGGCTCCGGACAAAGTCTATCTGACCGACTTGACACCGTGCATGGAGCTCCCTCAGGCAGCTGAAGTGGGATGTTTCCAGCGATAGGGAACTGCAGATGGACGGACGGATGTTGGTTTTGTTTTAACTTGAGCTTGTCTGATATTTTCCAATAACTTAAGTAATGCTAGTAATGCTGTCATTGCTAGTGATGCTGACTAATGTTAACTCCTGGACCACCGAAGTTGCGGTCGTCGTGCGCGTCGTGCACGGTCCCATCCGCCTGTAACAACAAAGGCGCAGAAAACAATGAAATGTAGGTTTCATTCCTTAATCCAACTATTAGTTTGTGCGCATCGTCTGATAAAGATCCCGTTGTAGACTTCCATTTCGGACAGAATTGCCGCGACAACTTTTTTTGTCACCTTCGCACCATTCAATCCAATGCATTCAAAAGCCTCTCCTGAGATTCTGCCCCTGAATGTCGTGGGCGCATGGGTAGATCAACTAGGGCTAGACGTCACTTCCTGACTTTTGACCCGGAACTTTTTGCTCAGATCGTCAGAGGGCAGGTTAGTCAAGACACCAGAAACAGCATGACGTCATCACGCATCCTTTTTAGGAGCTGTGGCGCTTCAAAATTTCAAGAGTTTTTTACCGAATCCACAGGGCAGAAAAGGATGTACACGCGATCGCGGTCGATGTGTTAATAATGCTCAATAATGCTAATAATGCTAAGTAATGCTAATTTTACTCAAAGCTGAGAACATCAAAAGGTGTTCCCACCAAAAAAGTTATACCGAGGATCACCATACCCTTTTTTTTGCGGGTACGCCGGCTCTGAGCAGACGGCGTCATTTCCTGGTGGAGATGGAAGGGGATATCTGCAGGCTCCGCTCGGCTCAACTCGCACACTGATTTTTAAAGGCCTCAACATGGCTGGATGTGGACCAGCGGTTGCATATTATGGATTTATCCCGTCATATTTATGGATGTATCACGGTTAATGCGGCGTATATTCCTCCTCGCTGGCGGTGATCAGGCCCAGTCCGTCGGCATCATGCTATAAGGACCTGCCTGGTTCCTTCCAGAGGCCTTCACAGCTCACTGCCCTCTCAGCTAGTTACCCTGGCAGGGCTGCTGCCAGCCAGACACTTCCCCTCACTGGATCCACCATAACACGGATGGGTCTAGGACAGCATTAAATTGGGAGATCCTCACCCACTGAAGTGTGATTTCAGAAATCGACTTTAGTTTTTAGGGGTTATTTTTATTTTGTTACACGCTTCCACTTTCTCTTGGCGGAAACTTTGTAGATAAGTGTCTGACGTTGGATACATAGTGCTGAGATGTACTGCGATGCACTCGGCACACTCCAGAGAGTCCACACGGCCTAAGTGGAAAGCATTGCATTACGGGCAAGGGGCATTGTCATTTTTTTAACACTACTGTAAATGCATTTTGACTTCTCTTACTTCCCTCGCAAAATGCACTTATGCGGCACTTAAGAGAGGCTATATTCCCATCAGTGTCTACGTGCTATCGGATCACTTCAGTGTTACACTGTAGCACTGAGGTGATGCGTGTGTGTGTGTGTGTGTGTGTGTGTGTGTGTGTGTGTGTGTGTGTGTGTGTGTGTGTGTGTGTGTGTGTGTGTGTGTGTGTGTGTGTGTGTGTGTGTGTGAAGACAGCCCACACTCCAACAGCAATTTATCCATGTCACACAAAGATGATCTCCTAAGAGAAAGTCAGAAGTAGACTTCTGCAAGTTCAATCATGGCCGCCTGAAATCGGCGTAAATTTCTGCGTTAGGTTCTTTCAACCTAACTGCTTTCCACGCTAACACTATAGTGTCTTTTTAGTGTGTACTGGAGCGAAGCAAGTCATCCGTTCCATGCATGTGCTGAATATCTTGGCGCGGCTGGCGTAGGAAGCCTCTTCAGTTCGTCGTCGTATTTATTTCCCCCAGGCCTTCCACTCAACTGTCACTCCCGACCAATTCCGTAAGGTATTATAAAATTATACATGGAGAAATAGAGCATGTCCCGTGGATATAATGGCAAGAGGCTATGTCTGTGCGATTGAAACGATATGGGGGCAGAATCCACAGCCAGTAAAGGTTTTTACTACGTGAAGCAGCTAGTGCATATAGGGGGTGCGGAATTAATCAAACTAATCGCTTGAATCCATTATACTGAAAATACCGATCACGTTATTAAATAATTGATTAATAATTGATCTCTTTTTTGTTAGGCCGTCTCATCATAAGGTGACTTTCAAAAATAAATTAGAATAGCAGCGTCTCAAGCCTCGACACCATTGTGTCAGACTGGTTTAGCGTGCAGACAATGTCTCTCATAAGGAAGACTCACTGGCCCCCATGATTTTTTGGGGTGTTTTTGATGCTCCCATGTTGTTTTCTATCCTCACAACATTGTGGACATTGTGGGACTGCAGCTGAAACTGCTTTCAAAGTCCAGAAAGAAATGGAAAGGACTGGTTATATCGGAGTGGTACTTGGGGCTCAATCCTTTAGAAATAACCTTGAAGGATATACAATATGATTTTAAGTATTAAAAAGAATTTAGGAATGCGTGTTATTTGCGCTTCAACAGTCTACTCATTGGAAGTTCTTGAATAATGTAGTATAAAGTATAAAACGAAGCCTGACGCGTCAAGGTCCACAGCCTCCACATGTCTCTTTGGGTTCTACTATCTAATGAAACAAACTATAAATGCCCGCCAAAAATATTACATTCGAAATACAATAAAAAGAGAATGAAAAGAAGAGGCGATTCTGAAAATTCAATGCAAGAAAGAAACCTTGCTGATTAGTACGGCGCCTAAAATGAATAGGGCTATACCATGTCGTCTCGCCCATTCTCAAGTGTGCATGGTGAAAAAGGCTCACAGACAAAGACAGGCTAATGTACCTCTGATGAGAAAAATAATCTCATAAATAATCACGCCAGCATTAACGATAATTGCGAGGGGTTGTTACCCTATTGTTAATAGGTGCTCACTTTAGCATGCACTAGGCCTATTTGTTTCCCACACTTTGTGATGCTAATGCACGGTGGGTTTTTTGCACCTCAAAGGCGGCAGTGCGTCCTCAGTCGCCGTACAGCTCTATCTGGAAACCGTTGTCTAAGCACCAGCGGTGCAAAGTAACTAAGTACATTTTACTTAAACACTGTACCTATAAGGACACTTTTGAGGTATTTGTACTTCACTTCAATATTTCCCATTTCCTCGACTTGTACCACTCCAAATGAGTTCCTGTTTCCATTCCATTCACTGCTACACTGACACATTTTACGGCCAACGCTTGTAGTTCTTTTACTCAGTGACACAATCATTTGAAAACTTAAGTTACTTTTACTGTAGAGATTTTAAGTGCAACTAACAATACAGCCCTATACACTTCAGCCATTTGAAAATTAGCACATCTTAAAGCTCAGGGAGTGACGGGTTGCAAACTTGAAGATCGGATATATATATTTTTTTAAAAAGTGAACTAGTACATTCCGCAACGTGAGTAGTTTTACTTTTAGTACTTTAAGTACATTTTGATAGCTTTACTGTACTTTTCCTTGAGCATGTTTTGAATATGTGACTTCCACTCGTATTTACATTACAGTATTGACATGTTTACCTAAGAGTGTTTTTTCCACCTCTACTATTCATATGTCACACTTCCATGGTAGAAAACGTGCACACTGACGTGCGTATACCGCCACCGTCCCTCGAATGAGCCTCTGACAGCAGACTTGGCTGTTATTACGACTTTACGACAAGGGTATTTTGTCACATCCGGTGTTGATTTTGACAACACAGTTAGATTTTAGTTTTAGTTATAGTCAGTCTGTTGAATAGTTTTCCTTCATTTCTCCTCACAACAACGTTCCAGGTGTAGTCACCTGGAAGGTTTTAAATCTTTAAAACCTTATTTTTTTTATCTTATTTTATTTGGTCAACTAAAATCTATTCTGGCTGGCCTGGATTTTGTTTTGTGTGTCAATGAATTTAACATTACTCTAATTGATGCCCAGGTGTGGTTCTAAAATTCAAATACAGTTCAGGTGGGTGGTGCTAAGACAAAAATCTGGAATACCGGTACTTACGGGTGTGACCACATAAAAACACAATTTTTACACTTTCTGTGCACTTTTTCTAAGGAAATCGTACCCTTAGTACAGAGTAGGGATCATAGCGATTTTAATAAAGCTTTTATTAAAAGTTTTGTATTTACTACTATTTTGAACTACAGATCCCATATACTGCTATTGTGATCACATTATCATATCTTCAAACATGGGGTCTTTTTTTGAAGTTTCAGTAATGTACTGACTGTAAGCACATCGAATCCAGGGGGACAAGAATCTGCTTGGCAAGGTCTAAATTCTAAAACGTTGTCTCTATAGTTAATTATTAAAGATATATATTTAAAAAACAGTATAAATGTGAAACACAATGCTGACATGTTGATAATTATCCGTGCAGGCTGGCATAATGACTCTCATTTGGCAGGATCATTGTTCTAGTCTTGTCTCACCGACTTTGCCTCCTCCTGAGCATTCGGTGATGACTGCCATTGTTCTGCTATACGGGACGTCATTACGGTTGTGTCATTTGAATTGCCGCAACCTGTCAGGCTGATCCGTGTCAAGTGCAAAAAAATGGTGAAACAATGTTCTCGGTGATCCTGCTTTCGTTCGGCCTGACACTCTTTGTTTTAATTCAGGGGCGGATCTAGGCATGGGTATGGGGGGGGGGGGGGGGGGGGGGGGGGGGGCAATGCCCCTAAATGCCCAGTCCGCCCCACCAAACGCGATGACGTGCAAAAACAACCCAAACAACCCATATTTCAAATAAAGTGCTATATATATTTTTAAAATGATTTGAAACACTACTACTGAAACACTACTGCAGCTACTAACTAATTGTGTCACCACTAAACCAACAGCATTTCATCATTGAAAACAGAAAACTCTGAGTCAGACCTTTAGCCTTGTGCATGCTGGATGTCTGTTGCAACTTCAACAATAACTGATGTTATTTGATGTTATATTATTGATGCTTTACTTGACTAATAAAAGTCCTGTAACCGACCCCCCCTCCCCCGCCCCAAATGGGAAATGTTACATCCGCCCCTGTTTTAATTGTAACAGCAGCAAAAAGAGAGGCTGTCTAAACTAAATATAAAAGTGCCATCATGGGAAACTAAAGGAGCTTTTAGCCATTTAGCAATGTGAAATCACCTTTTCCATAACACGGTGAGGCTTGAGATGTTGAAAGCACACACTGGGAAATGGAGCTTATGAGTCATGCATTTGGACAGGTCTGCATCGGCGTGTTACAGACTAAGTGATGAGCAGTTTATCTAGGACAGTGGTTCTCAACCAGCGGTCCAGTGGACCACCCATAGTCCTCCAGGGGGTTCCAAGTGGGTTCCCTCAGCTAAATGATGGAGAGAGTTGATAACCAAATGAAACCAATCATTCTTTAACTCTTGATAGTGGACCCGAACCGGTCCTTTGGTTTTATTGTACACTCTCGAGTTAAATTATTATTGGTAAACGTCTGAATGACTTAATTTGCAAGAAGTCTACAAGAGGAGTGCCCAGGCTTTTTGAGCTAATTTCAAAATGAATGACTGAACAAGATCTACTCAACAAAAATGTGATTATTCCACTACTGAAAATCAATTTCAAGGCCCCTAAAAAGTGGGACCTTTGAAATAGTGTTGATGGTGTTACTTACTGTTAAACAGTGTTTAAGAGTAATCCACTTAAAACGACAAATAGAGGGGGGAATTGGAAGGGTTTTGTATATGATACTACTGACATTTGAAAACAAAGTATTTGGGCTTTGAGTTGACAGTTATACGTACATTTTAGGGGACTGTCATGTGATCTACCTGCACAGCCTGGGTGATCTGCTGGTAGATCACACTCTACCTTTTAGGCACTCCTGGTCTACACTGTATACTGTGTAGACGTCTATCTGTTATCTCTCCTATGGTACTACATCAGCATAGCATGGGATTTTGAGAGGAGAAAATCACATGCAATGGAATAACAACATAGTCTTTATTTTTTATCTGACAGGCTAAATGTCATCAGAGGCTCTTAAGCGGAATCAATAATGGACCTTGAAATGAAAGCGGCTGAAAAGCACTGATCTAGGTCTAGGGGAATCAGTCGCCTTGGGAGAAGAGAGACTGAAACTCATAATGCTACTATTCAAAATGAGTCCTCCCTGATCCGATGTTAATTATTAGCTCACATTCAAGTTCTTTTCCACTGTAGATTCCCTTAATGCTACTATTCAAAATGAGTCCTCCCTGATCCGATGTTAATTATTAGCTCACATTCAAGTTCTTTTCCACTGTAGATTCCCTTAAAGGTCATGCATGGAAGAATATTTGTTTTTCTGTCTCTGTACAAAGACGCTATGAAAAATGAATAGACTAGTATGAATAAAGTGGAACTACACACTGCGCTTGTGGGTGTGTGGATGTGCGTGTGCATGTGAGGCATCTAGTTGCGATATTGAGAGTGGGGGCAGATAACAGCCAGGTCACGTGGGAGATGTACTCGTGCAAGCCCACGATGCCATTCCGTGACTTCCGGTTGTCTCCATTCTCAATAAAGGTCTATGTAGAAGAGCCCATGGCCGCGGGAAGATATTGACAGTAGGGGGTGCTGCAAGATGCGCACACATGCAAAATGTCTGTGAATGCGCATTGTGCATGCACATTTTCATGCATTTACACACAGAAAAGTGCTTTTACCTTCCCTCTCCACATGCATAAGCTAACTGACACAGATACCTTAGCCTCTGATACAACGAAAGAGCATATGTATAAGGCCTATTAACAGGAATCTGTTTTGATTAAAATAACTAGTATTTTCCTCCTCCTGTCCAAGGGGGGGCTGTGTCTGAAAAAAGGGGGTGCTCAAGCCCCCCCAGCACCCCTACTTCCCTCAGCCCTGGAAGAGCCAGGGCGCGCATGCATGTACTGTATGTGTGTCTTCCTGCTGTTTCAACCAATCATAGGCTATCGACTCGCTATGGAACCAGGTGTTTGCTGATGAGGGGTGTGAGAAGCAACAGACGTCATCGGGTTCAAAAACATCGACGTGTTGCGCAAGACCCCCAGTGTCTCCAGCAAGTCTCCGTCTCTTCCTGAACAGTTCACATGTACTGGCGAATGTGTGCACTGTGTGCGTGTGTGGGGGGTACAGTACAGGTAGGCACGAGAACTGTTTTGTTGTTTGTTTCTTAGCTGAGACGATCATGTGGGTAATGCTAACCCAGCTGAGTTAAGAGAAGGCTGCCAGGTTTAGTGTTCCTGTGTTAGACACACTGGGGAGGGGCAGGCTAAAGAAGGCACCCAATCACACTGGCTATGGCACCTCAGGGGGAAAACAACAACACGTTGAACACAAACAAACTGATGCCACGGTCATTACATTATTCAGAGTGCCCATTTTTGCGTGTCTTAAATTCACACATGTAGGCCACGGTTTATTATTGAGAGAGCTTTCCCAGAGCACAAATTGTGCAATTGACAATAGTGGTTCCACTACTGATATGGCACCTATGTAACCAGAGAACTCGCCTGTTTTCCAAACTCGCCGCGGCTTAGTGCATTTTAGTTTAATTACACCTTCAGAGAGGGGGTGGGGGGGTAGTTGTTTTGTTTGCGCTAGAGTAGGAATGCTGAAGTAACCATGTAATTCATTAGTAGTAAGCAATACCCTGAAATGAACTGCCTTACAAAAGTTCTGGAACCTAATTTTGCTAATTATTTCCTCCACCATAATAATATCAGTTCAAGTATCAAGTATATTAAATGGATTTAATCGTTGATTAATCAGCTTTACAACAAGATATGGCTTGTCAATATCGGGCATTCCTGGAATGAGTAACCGTGCTAAACGTGTGGATTGCACGCACCAAAAATGTGGCCAAATGAAATTTTGTTCTGTTGGCATTCACTGTGGTTTTAAAATTTAAGTGCTGACAGGTGTGCGAATGTTACAGGTGTGTGCCACTCTATCACAGGTGTGTGTGTGTGTGCCAGGCACATAAGAATGGGTCCTGTCAGTGTCTTGACTTTGTGTATGCTGTTTATGACCCCATATCTTCAGAATCATCCTCAAGGCATGGTTTTTGGAGATGCAACCCACACATTCAGCATGCAGTACTCATTCCAGGAATGTCCAGGACTGGCATACCTTGTTGTAAAGGTGACTAATCAATGATTAAAACATACCAGAAAAGCAAACAAAAGGGCACATCAAAAAAAAATGCCAGGTGTTGAGCCCAAAAGGGAAACTAAAATAAATAAAAATATAAACAGGGTCTGCACACTGGACTACTGCTCTTGGTTTAAAGTTTATTTCACCACAAGGTCATGACGTTTCAAGCCTCAAGGCCCTTCAAGCCTCAAGGCTCTTAGACGATGAAGAGCCTTGAGGCTCGAAACGTCATGTCCTTGTGGTGAAATAAACTTTAAACCAGGAGCAGTAGTCCAGTGTGCAGAGCCTATTTATTTATTTATTCATTTGAAACATATACCAGTAAGATACAATATACAAATTGGTTGTATTAAGGTGGAGAAAATTAGGGTGGAGAAAATAATTGCCAAAGTCACGTTTCCGAACTTATGCAGGCCGGTTTATCTTCGGTAGTCACATACTCACCCTATTATCATTTTTATCATCATCTAAGTGAACACTTAATTCAAATATAACTCTGCTTTTCAGCGAGTTTCTGGTAACCCGTGGAGTTCTCCGGTTCTCCGGTTATTTTCCTACAACAGTAAAATAAAATGCACGGTGCGGTCAACCTTTCCCAGACATCATTTTGTTCCTCCTTCTCCTCCTCCTTTTTTTTGTTTGACAGGAGGCAAATGTTTCGTATAATGTTTAATTCTGTGATTGGAATCAGCGTGAACAACCAAACATTAACACCCGTTTCCAGTGCCCTTGATTGGACATTTCCTGGAGGTGCAGAGAGAGAGAGGGAGAGAGAGAGTTCCCGGGGTATGGCTGGGTGTGGAGTTTCAGTAAATAAATCCCTGTCTCCCCCTCGCATTAGGCTAATTGAGACATCTGGCAGGACGGAGCCCAGAAAACAGAGAGAAAAGCCATTAGAACGTGACCTGGAAAAGTAGCAGATAGACTGGAGATGGAATTAGACTACTGGGCAGCAGGCTATTAGCAGAAGAACTGAAAAAAGCAGGGGACACACATAGAGAGAACATTACAGCATGGGTTTTCAACCTTTTTCATCCCAGGGACCACCATTTATTCAGGATTTGAGCCACGGACCACCATTTGAGGATATTTTACCACCCCCCCCCCCCAGACCCCAAATCTAAAGATTTATTTTTGCTTTTGTCCACAATTCCAGGCTGGATTCGGGAAACCAAACAAGCAAAACATACATTCCAAAATAATTCAGATGATGAATATTTTAACTCTTGAGAGTGTAAAAATGAAACCAAATGGACCCGCAAGGGTCCATTTGGTTTCATTTTTACGTTCTCAAGAGTTACATCTGGTTAACCAACTTAGCTGGGGACCACCTGGAACCCTCTCAAGGACCACTGGTGGTCCCCGGACCACCTGTTGAAAACCCCTGCATTACAGGGTTTTTTTTTTCACAATGATGGAGAGAATGACTTGAAAGCGAGAGAGGTCCCTCTGCTATTGTTAACAATAGCAGAATTCAATAAAAGAAAAATAAATATGGCTCAAACTTTATGAGTGGTTTCCATACATGCACGCACGCATACAGTATGCAAACACAACACACAAAATGCACCATTATCCATATTGGCTTTCGGAAAGCTGTTAAACGTATGCCCTATACTTAAAAAATATGGGATCTAAAAGTTCGAAAGAGGCTGAATACTATACCAGCCAGCAGTGTTGGGCAATATTGCTATAGGGAGTAATATCTTAATAATCTTTACTTAATGTATGACCCTGTAGCAAAAGTAATAATATTATGTTGCTTAATACTTGAATCTATATTATAATCTATATAATCCATATTATTTCTTAGTTTCCCCCTCCCATCCGCAAAAGAATAGAGAGAAGAATAGACAACTTATAGTGTACATCATGTGTGCAGAATGCTGCGGTGGATTAAGATCTACAAACTTCTGCACATCTCTGTTTCATCTGTTGATAGTGTACTTAGTGAGATCAGTATTGCGATATCACTGGCATCACGACATCGGTATTGCGATATCATGATGACATCAGTATCACCGCAGCCCAACCACGGTGGATGGATACAGAGTTACTAGATTAGACCCAAACCCATAAACTGAGGTGGGCAGGTTTGACGATGGAGAGAACCACCACAGTTTCACACTCAGTCCAGACATCCACGAAGCATATTTCTATTATAACAAAAACAGGCGATCTACAAGCTGAAAACATGTCGCACTGCGTCATGTTCTCAGCTTGTAGATCAGCTATTCTACCTATATTTGAATTGAAATCCTGTTTTGAATTGGAATTCTGAAAAGTAACTGATGCTTTGGTGAATTTCTCCCATATCAACAAGGTCAAAGGCCAGACAACTGTGATCGGCAAAAAAGCCATTTCATCATCAGCCTCAACAAACACAACACACACACAACACACACACACACACACACACACACACACACACACACACACACACACACACACACACACACACACACACACACACACACACACACACACACACACACACACACACACACAGTATATCCCACAATTCCACAGCTGCCTGTTCCCAGCGAGGGGGGAGAGGTAGACGGCATGGTGTAACCTTGCACACGCCAAGGACACATCATTTGAAATGCATTGGCTCCCACCGCAGCACCATGATGTATCCCTTTCCCAGAATTAACCTCGGCGAGTCTCTCCTGTCAGCGACCAATCAGATCGTATGAGCAGGGACGGCTTCCAGAGGAGTCCGGCTGCACAAATACCGAAGCCTTCCATTGCATGTGTGTGTGTGCGTGTGTGCTTGTGTGTACTGTAGTACTGTAGCATCGGGTCTGACGGTGTGATGACAAATTGCTCGAAGGATCTCGCGGGTCGCCGAGTCACATGTTTGACAAACGCAATCTAATCGCGATTGTTGCAAAAGATCCTCTCGGAAATCACAGGAAGGGGAAGCAAACATACACAAAGGACAAAAAACATCCCGGTGACCTCCTATAAATCAGAGGAGCGGCGCCTTACAGTACTGTACGCTGTACGGTATATTCCAAGGTTATACCTTCTAACCGTGTGCGCCTGTCAGGGAGGACGAGTCCCGGGGTCTCTTGTTTATGTGTCTAGGGCAACGTGGCGGTGAATGTGAACGCTGCTCGTTGGAGAAAAAGAGCCGAGTGAAGCCGCAAGATGGCTAAATGCATACGTGATTAAACTGCAATTCACTTAGGGGAGGTGGGGGGAGATGGATGGACGGCCTAAACGGAGCAGGCAGACACATCGCCTCGAGTACTGGAGGATACTGTATAATGCTGTGTGTGGGTGGGTAGGGTGTACACATACAGGTACTGGTATGTATACACTGTGTACGTGCATGTGGCTATCGTTGAGCACGCCGCAGAAACAAAACGAGCCGTCGAACCAAACAGCTCAGGGATTTCATGATCTTAACACGAGGAAGCGAAGGATCAACAGGACATTCTAGTGAGTGAGTTCACTGAAGGCAGCAGCAGAGCCACGCATCTTTCAATCTTCTTAATTAAATGCCAAGAGGGACTGACCCCCTCCTCCTCCTCTCCCTCCTCCTCCACCTCCTCCTCCATCAGGACTGCAGTATCACTCCCCAGATTTTTTTTCCCCTCATCCACCGCAGTCTGAAAACTCACCCCGCTCAAACTCTACAACAGTGTTCGTCATCTAAAACTATGGCAAGAAATGTTTGCGGATTATGTTTTTTGTTTTTCACAAGCAACAACGTAATGGATACGAAATGAATGATAACCAAGCTTAGATGACTATGGTTAAGACTAAATCAAAATAGACTAGTATGTTAATACGACTAAGATCTGTATGATATTTAGTCGACTAAAACGGTCAAACATTCCAAGTCCAAATTTGCTTTCAAAATCAACTCTACTTCACCATTTAGTGTGTCTAGATAGACATAACACTGTTCGCGTGTATTCAAATGTTGCAGTAAGTACTCAGATCAAACTATATGATCTGTCTATAGGTTAGGTCTTAAAAAGTCAAAAATGTGGCTGCACACAATGTTGGACAAACAAAGTGATGAATATTTGTTAGGACTTCGAGTGAACTACCAACATTTCGGCAGATAAATCCGCCTCCTTCAGGGTTTCAATTCCCTTTTAGACGTTTCTCTTGTGAGTTTGCACCACTTTTAAGACTGGTGAGCGTTAGCATCCTCCTGCACATTATGTTTGGTATTTACCAGGTATCCTCATTACTTTGTAGCTCTAATTGCATCTTCGTCGCAAGTGTGGTTTATGCCACTTACTCCAATGTTGCACTACGTAAGTCACTCTAGTCTAGAGACAACAGTTAAATGCCTAAATTATAATTTGCAGTTGGAAATCCTTTTTCTTTCGCAATGCATGTAGCCACCACGCTGCTAAATTCAGAACTGTCATAAGATTATCTTCTTTGAGCTTTCATCCCTGAGCGCACTGAAAGAATGTGACGCCTGTCTGGATTAAGGCGGCACTTCAAACAGCAGAGCGACTTTGGGATCGTTAATGGAAGTTCTAATTACTGAGGAGCCACCGGTAAGGCCGACCCTGCACATTCAAGCACCCCCATACCCCCCCAAAAAATATATTAAAATATTGAGGTACTGTATGTGTACTTAACTTTAATGTATCCAATTATCTTTTTCCTGGGTACATTAAAAAAATCTGTACTTTTACTCAACTGCATTAAATGGAATACTTTAGATATTTCCAAAAGATTTACTACACATTTTGACACTTTTACTGTGTATGTTTACTTTTAGTACACTACTTTCACTTGAGTACACTTTGAATACGGGACTTCTCCTAACAGAGTACAAATACATTGCAGTATTGATATTTTAACTTACATTAAGTATTCGAGTCACTATTCGAGTATACTTTTTCCACCACTTGGTGTAAATGTAACCCATTGGACCCTTTGTAAGGGTCCATGTGGTCACGCTCATACACTCCCCTGAGTCATAAATGAGATACAACTAACACAGGGGGCTCTAAACTGCATGAACTTCGTCTACAGCTTCAACTTTCTTTAAAACAAAAAGAGTGTCTAATTGGCTTATCTCAGCGCCTGCTATACCTCGAAGCAAGAACGGCGAAGCAAACACGGCGCCAGGCTCAACTAAAACAGCATCGATTCTCAAACGCGACACTGTGACACGCTCAGAGATGGAGACGACACTTTTGACATGGGTCGGTCGGTTTGTTCTGATGAGGTGAAAAAGTACAGTCTACACAGAAAAGAATATAAAAAAGACAGCGCCAGAACTTAAAAAAGAATTTTAATTAGTTGTGGACCAGCCATGCGGGTTTAGGAGACAGCGGTGAACTCTAGCGCGGGACCTTCTTCGAGTTCCCTCGCTTAATTTAATTGCCAAACGACAATCTCGTCCGCGCGCTCCTTACTACTTTGATCTGGCATTTTGGTTGTGTCCTGTGCTGTCTTCCAGGGCCGTCGCGGATTAACGTCCCGATAACAACATCCTCTCTATCCGCAAGCTTGTTTTATTAGATAACCCCCACCCCTCTCTGTTGGTGTGGCCAAAAAATAAGCATCGCGGCAAGGCAAGGCACCCGCCCCACTAAATCTTATTTAGGAGTGCGATCGGGGCCCGCGGCGTTCGGCAAAAACACACTGCGGCGGGCACGGAAGAAGGAAAATGTGGCCTAATAGTATTCGCTTCCATCTTAAATGAGATCAAATGGTGGCCCATAGGTGGAAGCAGGAAACTGCGGCCGGCTGCTAATGCGTGACAGCGGCAGTGCGGGGCCCACCGACAGGCACGCACACACACACACACACCAATGCCATGTGCGTCAACATGTCACAGACAGTGACGCGCACAAACCATTAGGAGTGTGGAACAGATCGTATCAGCGCATGGTATCTCTGCCCAGGGCCTTAGAGCATAGACAGAGTTAAGTCTAATGGCGGCTGCCCTATGTAGACTTCTATTGACCATGGGGACAGCCAATGGATACGAGTACCGGACTGGAAGTAGTCCAATGCAGAAATGCGTTGGTCTCAAGCAACAGCCCAGCTGTAATGATATTAAATCCCTTTATTTTAGATTGCTTTGTAGCTACAGTACAACATAAACATTGCAGAGACTTTAGTTGTTACTGTACACTACTTTTTAAAACAGTTGACGTGGTTCACACATGCTTAAAATAGATCCTATTTGTACCTTATTTGCCTAACAAACCACATGACTTGACCAGGCTGCTTTCTGTGGCTGTCTGTGTTGCAACTCTTCTACTAGATGGCTCTGCCCTGTCCATCTGACAGTGAGAATGCATGTTTGGGTTAGTTTGGAGGGGGCAGAGAGAGACAGAGACAGAGAGGGAGATAAGGAGAGACAGAAAACTAAAGAACTAAGTCAAGGAGAAGTACAAGCACCCCACCACTGGGGCCCACTACTGACAGGGGAGGTTGAAACTCAAGAGCGATGCCAAGTAGTCCGGGATTAACCTCGCCGGCTGCCCTGTGCTTAAGTGAAACGGATCGGCCCAAATTCTGGGGAACCTCTGGTCAGTGTTCCTCTCTCTCCTGTCAGCCTCTCTGTCAGGAGGAGGTGGTACATAATTCTCTCCAAGGCCCTGCCAAACACGTCTGGCTCTGGTATACCCAGGCTCTGACTGACAGGATCAAGTGTCCTGTCACTTTTTTTCAGGGATATATGGCATGGGGGAAATATCACCGCTGTTGGTATAAAATGTGATCCACTCATTGTGCAATTCCCAGAGTTACAGTAAAAGGAACCAGGCTTTTTACCGGGCAATATGTGCTGCTTTAGAGAATACTAGGGCTGTCCCCTCATAGTCGATTCATTGATTAATCATGTTTGGTTGAGAAAGTCTTTTCAATTAGACTGTTTCATGCTTTTATGTGTGAGCACATCTCTTGTGAACTCCAGATACTTCGATGGAGAATATGCACAAATAAATACATATTTAGCCCCATGTTTGAATGCCCCGGCCGCTGTCAAATACAGCTAAAATTAAAGAAAAGCTATAAAAAAAAAACACCAAATAAACATAATGCATAACACACACTTTTAGTTTCTTTAATACCTAAAACATGAACCTTGGCTGTTTGTCATTTAAAAGCTTTTTTTCACAGAGTAAATGAAATCTGGTCCTGCAACAGTGTATTTCTATGGAGGGGAAGATGATTTACCACTCAGCACCATGATGTCACAGGCATGACCTCCATTCAGACTGATTAACTGAATGATGGATTGATTGAATGATTACCTTTTGTAGAAGAAGAAATATAGCACAGTACAATGGAATGCCTGCTAATAGCACTTAAACCCACAAAAGCCTACAAGCTTGTTTACATTAAGACACATAACAGCAGCCACTGTGCAATCAACGTCAGCACATTCAGCCACCAACCTCATCAAAATGTAGAGGCTATTATACGCATAACGCAGCAGACACACTCTTACAGATTATTTGTTGATTAAATCGACCGGCCAACAAAGGTACTATGACCATTAGTGGTCGTGACGAAGTCAAGAAGGAATTCCGCTGCTCTCCTTTGAGCCCACATGGTCCATTCGTGTGGCCTGTTGAGACTAGCGTCGCTACTGCGTCAATAACTCCCCCCGTGCCTCTTCCACACCAACCCACCCACACACACACTTAACTCAAAAGAGGGAGAGCATTCATTCCTCAATTTGACCTAATCAGGTTTGAATCGAGTAACAGTCCCGTGTGTCAATCCCAGCCAGTGCTCGGGTTGCAGATATGTAATCTCCCAGCGGTGTCCCCCGGGCATGTTTAACTCATATATAAATAAAGGGATTGTCTCCCCCTGAAAATATATGATATGTCACTGCCACGGCCAGACAGACAGCAGGGATTGGTTACAGCCTCGCAGTCTAGACTGGAGAACATACAAGCTTTGGGAAAATGATACAGTTTTTTATTTGTCTTTGAATGTATGGACCACTGCAGAAGAGAGAAATACACGTTTGAATGTGAAAGAAATAATGAGGTCGTATCATTCATATACGTACTCTTTAGCCTTCTTAACACACTCCATTGCTTTGTTTTTCAACTGTTTATAGTTAAAGGGTTGATCACTTTTTTATTTATTTTACCTTTTGTGTAGTTAACTTACCAATATGTAATTCCAAATGTGGACAAGACATTTAAAAAAATGTTCCAGTGATTAGAAATTGATAATTCAAAATATGTCCCTCATTGACTTACATTGTACACTAAAACAGCTCTCAAAGTCACTATTTTAGCATATAAAACAAAGGTGATTCAGACACTATAGAGCATCACCATAACTCATCTTGTTGTATTTGTTCATAAAAATGTTCCTGTTGATTTTACCATTTTTTATTAAAACCTTGACTGGATCCATGGAAATCCGTTTAAATAGTAAAATCAACAGCAAGTTGACATTTTTTATGACATAATAAAACTGAATGAGTTATGGTGAAACTCTCTACAGTGTCTGAATGAACTTTGTGTTTGTTTATCTATATACTAAAATTAAGGAGTTGTCTGTCTGTCTGTCTGTCTGTCTGTCTGTCTGTCTGAAGCGAGCATAACTCATCACTGGCTGCACCGATCACTATGATTTTTCACACAGTCATTGACCATAACATTAGGAAGAGATTAACGAAGCCCTTTGGCCAGATTAACACATTGTTGATTTATAATGAATTTATTTGTGCACGAAAATTTCCCCATTAAGTTTATATGGGAAAGTCCAACGGGGCCCCCTAACGTTACACAATTCACGGCCACCGTTATCGTGTTACCCCACTGCCATATTTCCACTGCTACACCAGCACCGGAACAAATGGTGACCCATACAATTTCGCTGGCTATACTGTGGCATGCGCAGTGCACACGGGCCTCCCTCATTTCCTCAATGTTATCCCAAGCTGCAACAGCCGCTAAACTTTGGGACGCATCTCTGTATGTATTTATAGTTTCGATCTAACACAGCCTACTGTCCATATTATGTTGGCTCAGGCTGCTGGAACGTTAATTCACCCGTTTTATCGACACAGAATATACTTCTGATCCACTTTACTCGACGCGATGTTGGTTGGAGCAGCTGGACGGAGCCACAGTTCCGACCACTGGATTTTACGCTATGTGAAAGGAGCGACAGACACCCACTTTATATAGTGATCCAGGCTATAGTCTTCTTGGGAACTGTTGAACTGAACATGTGTTTGAACTGGAAGATAGTAGTTTGCTTTCGCTGTCACTTTTTACCCGCACGTGTGACAAGGAAACAAAAACAATGTCCCACCGCCGCTCCTATAAGCTACAGCCTGCTACTCACTATAGTACGGCTCACCAGTGGCGTGCACAGAGAGTTTCAAGGGCAGGTGCTCAAATGTAACCAGGAGGGCACTCTAGCCGCCCGGCATTCGGGCGGCGGAAAATTGAGTTTTGGGGGGTTAAAAACGCATGGAAAACCGCATTTCAGCGTCTTTTTTGCTCTTTTACAAAAAGGGCATGTTGGTCCAGAGAGGGCCACTATGGGGTGCTCAAACCCCCTTGACGTCTATGTATGCACGCCTATGCGGCTCACAGAGTTTTCTGCCCTCGCTACGCGCGGACCGCGGTGGGAAATAATTGATATAAAAGTAGGCTACTGTAGCCTGGCCTCAGTCTGAATAATGAAGTGAAACGAAGTGAAACGGAATGGCATTCGGTTTCACTTGAATCACAAAGAAAAAATAAGATAGTATTCTTAAGATGCTGATTCAAGGCTACTGTACACAGGAAGCACCAGAACCCCTTATGGACTGTTCCGTTTGGTGGTCCCTGGAAACGCAAGCACACAGCGTGTGTGTGTGTGTGTGTGTGTGTGTGTGTGTGTGTGTGTGTGTGTGTGTGTGTGTGTGTGTGTGTGTGTGTGTGTGGTGTGTGTGTGTGACCACCCTCCACTTTCTAAACCAGTGGTTTCATGATGTTCACACAAACACCTACTTTAATGCTACAAAAATATGTTGCATTAAAGTGTACCTTGCTTTGCTATGACTGCTTCCCCTTTTCCCATGATCAAGTATCCACAACTACAGCAGTACTTCATCAAAATACTTACATTATTGGTATTGATATTAGGCTAAATCACATTAACCACACTGTAGATCATTTGGTGTTCATATATTCACAACGGGTAAGGTCCTAGTATAATAAAATAGTGACTTGGAGAGCTGTTTTAGTGTACAATGTACAGTTAAGGGACATATTTTGAATTATCAATTTGTAATAACTGGAATATAAAAAAAAAAAACTCATGGCAAGGTACCTACACACAAAAGCCTCGAAAAAAGTGGTTTTCTTTAATGGACATACAGTACATTTGAGACATTCACACACAATTATCACAATTCTATTATATGAAGCTACCATAATAGATTTATAACCGCAACGCATGAAACGCTCTCTCTCTCTCTCTCTCTCTCTCTCTCTCTCTCTCTCTCTCTCTCTCTCTCTCTCTCTCTCTCTCTCTCTCTCTCTCTCTCTCTCTCTCTCTCTCTCTCTCTCTCTCTCTCTCTCTCTCTCTCTCTCTCTCTCTCTCTCTCTCTCTCTCTCTCTCTCTCTCTCTCCCTCTCTCTCTGAAGGAAAAGAATCCTGCGCCTTCGGGAACCACTTCCCGGGTTGTGTCTCATCAGCCCATCATTAGTGGGGTAGGGGGCCGCGTGGGGGCCTGGTGGTCCTCCGTATGGGGAGGCTGATTAAGAGGGGAGGCAGTTTCACTGCTAACAGCCCAGAGGACACATATAGTGAAAGAAAAAGAAGGAGAGAGGGGTGGGGGTGGGGGGGTGGGGTGGCCTGGCTGGGGTTGGTTGGCTGACTGGCTGGCTCGGCAAGGGGGGTTGTTGGGGGTGGGGGGGGATACTGGCCCGCAGTGTCTCCTAATGCAATCTATGATCTCTCCCATCCCAATTAAAGGCAAGAAAATGGCCCCCAAACAGCTGTAAAGGGAGGCCTCGCAGGAGAGTGCTAACCGCTGTTAATGTCAGAACTCTGGTTTAAAGAGCAGCATCTGCTTGGGCCCGGCCCCCGCGCAGGCAGGCAGGGTGGGGGGGGGCAGCCAGCCGGCCAGACACACCCCCGGCCCATCTGGAGCTGTGCTACACCCAGGGGCGGATCTAGGCATGGGGGGGCAATGCCTCCGTAAATGCCCTGACTGCCCCACCAAACTGATGATGGCATGCAAACAACCCATATTTCAAAGATATTTCAAATTAAAGTGCTTACAATTACGATGATTGGAAACACTGCTACTGCTACTAAGTAACGACAGTTGTGGCACCACTAAACCAACACCATTTCATCATTCAAAACAGAAAACTCTGAGTCAGACATTTAGCTTTATGCATGCTGCAACTTCAACAACTGATGTTATTATTGATGATTACTTGCCTAATATACAGTAAGCCCTGTAACTGAAAATGGTATGGGTGCGGCTTCATCGCCTGTGGCACGAAGCGACACGGGCGAAGAAGCCGCACTCATACCATTCCCCCCCCCCAATTGGGAAATGTTACATCCGGCCTGGCTACACCGAGCTCGTGCGATGCCTCCTCCCAGGTCCCAGCAACTCGCACACACACACAAAAAGAAAACACCGGTTTGAGCACTCCAAATAGCCCCGACTGTCCTATGCAAGCCCTGCTTGTAACTCTTTTAACTGTGGGGTGCCTGTTTCGCTTGATAGGCACACCATAAAAGGAAAGGGTATTGGCGATGTTAAAGGCCAGGGAAAGACGCTGTTAACGCTCTTACCGGCATTGTCAGAGATCTCTGGCAATTAAAAGCAATTGATGAATCTTAATGTCATTGCCATTAATTGGGCTTTTATAGTGCTCCTGATTGATCAAGCCATAATTCTACTCACTTTAGCATGGGTTTGCCAGCTGGTGATGTCAATAAGGGGTCTATTAATGGGCTATTATGATATCACGATCATCATGCCCATGAAAAAACACATTTTATCAGTTCTATCGCCGTCTCTCAACAGTGCCAAACAACAAACATGGTGGCCCCCACTGTGGTTAACCGAGACTGTATCAATCAGATTCAGAGTGTCTACATTTTTGGTCAAAACAAGGTTACCGTATTTTACGCACTATAAGGCGCACCGGATTATAAGGCGCACCTTTTAGAACTGTTTTCATATATAAGGCGCACTGGATTATAAGGCGCAGCGAATAGAAGCTACTACAGTTAACATAGAATAGAAGCTACTGCAGTTGAATGATCCATATACAGTATAAGGCGCACTGGATTATAAGGCGCAGTGTGGATTTTTGAGAAAATTAAAGGCTTTTAGGTGCGCCTTATAGTCCGGAAAATACGGTAATTCATTCCCCAGCTGGTGGCGGCCAACACTATGGTGGCATCCATTATACATTATTGACTTCCGTTGGTCAACAGGAAGTCACCAAGCATCGTCCAATAGCTTATCACAAGATCATGACTTCCTGTCTGGAAGGGTGGCTTTTCAAAATAAGACACTAAACAGGGAAAAAAATGCTGGCTTGAATTATATCAAAAATTATCAATAAATGCTGGTGAATTTTGTGTTAACAGTGGTGGGAAGAAAAGCGAATGTACTTAATGACCGACGCTGCTCACTCCCCCCAAAAAAAGCACTTTACACATGCACAGAACACTCTGAGACATAATGAAGGCTTTATTTGACTGACTGGAGTCATTTGACCACTGATGATGACAAGCACAGTTAACTCCCACAGTTGAATCGTTACACCACCACGTCTTTGGAGCCATATCACACACACACACACACACACACACACACACACACACACACACACACACACACACACACACACACACACACACACACACACACACAGCTGGCAATCAATCAAATGTGAAACAGGACGTCACCAGGGTTAGTTATTACTACGATGCCATAACGCAACCTGACATCAATCGGGAAGAGCATGATGTACGTGAGTGTATTTCTCTAGTCCGAGGGTTAAACAACTTTTACTACTTCACCAGCAGATGGGTGCTAACTGCTAAGGTGGCTCCGATGTATGTGAGCACAAGAGGGTAGCTGTTAGTTAGAGGTTTTTACACGTCTTGCAAGTAGAAACTCGGGCACGTAGGCCAGCCCAGCCCAGCCGGGGCGAGCAGAGGAAAGAAGCCCCCGTCGTGACCGTTCCGATTCACAGACAGCTATACCACCACCCTTACACCAACCACACTTTAATGAGAACCTGGGTGATGAACCAAAGCAGAAAGTCTGAGTACAGAAAAAGTGTTCCCTGTGAGAAATTGTGTTGAGTGTTTGCCGTCCGCCATCGATTTTTTGGGGGGAATGCAAGGCAAGGGGAGACGAGATTGTGGTTCAATTTTAATTGCTGTATAACTCTTCGGGAGCGGTCGCCTCGGCTAGCGGTGCTAAGATGACTTCCGCGCCACTCGCTGGCGGCGGACACATAACCACGGACCTCTGTTAAACGAGCAGCAAGCAGCAGCCTGCTTAAAGGGGAATTCAGCCCATTTCCAATAAATTCCTGAGAGGATACAAATGTGAACCAAATGGACCCTAGCGGGTCCATTTGGTTCCATCTGTACCCTCTCAGGAAAAAGGGGTCTGAAAGAAAAATCATTCAACATGGTGAAATACATCTTGATGATGTCATCAAGATGTTTCACCATGTTAGTGGTTTTCTTCAGACCTCCATTTCTTGGGAAAACAGAATGGGGGAACTTTTTATCATGTCCACCCAGCACCTCTAGGGTATACTAATGACATATTAGAATGTTGAAAATGGGTGGAGTTCCTCTTTAAACAGTCGGTCAGGAAACAGGCCGCCCCGCGCAGTGAGGAGACAACAGCAGTAGCATTGCAAGATGTAAACGGTTGCTTATTTAAGAGGACAGCGGAAGGAAAAGGACATAATTGACTTGGGCAAATCTCATTGGGAACGCTTTCAGTAGGAAGTACTGTACTTTTATGTTCAATTCCGGGGGGTGAGGGGGGTTATTATGTCCCCTAAAATGAGCAGGAAATAACACTAAAATGTCACCTAAATGTGAACGCACAAGGCCAATCTGCAACACTGACGTCATATAAGATATCAAGATATCTCTTGTTTTAAAGTGCAACACGCGGTGTTGGCTTATTTCTAGTGGTTTGAGCCTCAGTCACCACTCTGATTCTGATATAACCAATTTACAATCTAGGCATTTAGCAGACGCTCTTGATCCAGAGCGACTTACAATGGGGAAAAGTTTACAATTTAATCAGGATTTACAACATACAATGAAGCGCTAAAAACATTGTAATACATTAGGCAACCTACTGTATATAAGTCATTGCAGCAGGTACTGTGGGTTGGTATGCAATACAAGTGCTATGGGTTGAGATGGAGTCTGAAGAGGTGTGTTTTCAGACTGCGGTGGAAGATAGGTAGTGAGTCTGTGGTTCTGATTGCGGTGGGACGTGCATTCCATAGTTTTGGAGCCAGGAGGGAGAAGAGCTTGGGGCGCGTGGAGCGTTATCCAGGGGTTTTAGTGGGGCTACTGCCAGCTTCCCAGTGCTTGTCATTTCTTTCTGGATTTTGAAAGCAGCTTTAGCTGCAGTACCACAATGTCCTGAATTGTTGGAGGGCGCTGATATGCAGATCATTTAATATTTGAGTCATTATAACACTGATGCTAGATAAAACCAACCTTGCTTCAATTCCATGCCAGCTTGGTAAATCAACAATGGTGGACATTATAACAAAGCGGAAGTAGGATGCACACACACACACACACACACACACACACACACACACACACACACACACACACACACACACACACACACACACACACACACACACACACACACACACACACACAGTTATTCCCCCTTAAATTTGAGAATCTTGAGGGTACAAAGTAGGGGAAAAAATGATTTGTTTACAGGTGGAAACTTAAATGAAAAAGTTTCACAGCATAGGACTACACTCTAAATTCTAACTCGTTGACTTTATTTAGAAAAACTTAGGAAACTCATTGCCTCAGAAAAACTACGTAAACTCTAACCTGGAAATCAGGAGTGAAAGTAACTTGTTCATTCTGAGTAAGCAGTACGAGTATCTTAATAATTCTGAATAAGCAGTATTTGATTATTTTGAATCTGCACTACACAACCCATTTATTCTGAGTAAGCAGAATGTGGTAATTTCAAATGTTCACTACAACCTGTTTATTCTGAGTAAGCAGAATGTGGTAATTTCAAATGTTCACACGACACAACCCGTTTATTCTGAGTAAGCAGAATGTGGTAATTTCAAATGTTCACACTACACAACCTGTTTACTCTGAGTAAGTACTACATGGAAATTTCAAAAGTTCACACTACACAACCTGTTTACTCTGAGTAAGTACTACATGGTTATTTCTAATGAGCACACTACACAACCTGTTTATTCTGATTAAACAGTACTAGATCAATTTAGTACTATAACATTTAGTTATTCTCAGTGTGCAATACTTCATTTTATTTAGCAAAATCTCTTAATTATAATAAATGTCTTGATCTGATAACATACATGCATTCATGTGATTTCAAAACACAATTTATTTGTCATGCATGTGCAAAACAACAACAATACAATAATGCATTGACAAACATTTCAACTGTACTTACTGTACGAGATAGTAATGTTTACAGTCAGATGTTTACTCTACAAGATTGTAATGTTAACAGACAGATGTTTACTGTACAATATAGTAATGTTACCAGACAGATTAAACTACAGACAAAAAAAGGTTCAGTGTCGTACTGCAAAACAACTAAGTGCACACTTGTAAATAAAAAAAACAACAACAACAAAATAAAGTCACATTGAGGTGCAATATTCTTTTTTCCCATTACCAGCTGATACGTAAACAGAAAATAATGTTCAGTAAAACAATGGCCTCCGCTATGAGATTGTAGGTCTAATATTTTCTGAAAAATTGTGAAAATGTGGCTCAAATCTTTGAATATAATATTTCGGAAGCAAACATTTTTTAACTCAAACCTTTGCTTCTGGTGCATTCCTAGAACATGTTTTCTGATAACTATAATCCAGTGTCAGAAAATGGAATCAGAAACTAGAATCTAACACCAGGAACTGGAATCTAGTGTCAGAAACTACATTCTAGTGCCAGAGAGAAGAATCCAGTGCCAGAAACTAGAATCTAGCACCAGGAACTAGAATCTAGTCTCAAAATAGAATCTAGAACCAGAAACTATAATCTAGCAGCTGAAAGTAGAATCTATGATCCGAAACTAGAATCTAGTCAGGACAAATTGGGTTAGGCTTGGGTTTTTTCAGACTTTGGATTTTTGCTCAAGGCAAGTATCGCACATCATGACTACCTGCTGCTCCAGTACAGTACTAGTAGCGACGGGCTCTAGCTGGACAGTGGCTCCAGTCAGCACACCAACCATAACTTCAGCCAGGTCCTCCGCTGTATCCTGTAGCCTGCAAAGAAACACAAGTGAACCATAATGTTATGTTTGTTTCCATTTTTGATGAATGTTTTCCCCAGAATAAGGATGCTAAGGTTCAATATAAAGTTAAAATTTTCAGTACTGAATAGAAACTGATGGACAATTATCAGTAATATGCTATACCTCAGGTGCAAAGATTTTTTCATAGCGTAATATGATATGAGTCCAAGAATTAACAGTGTAATTCCGGGGTGCCGTGAATGAAAAGAGTATTTACAGGCGTGCCTTGAGTGAAACAAAGTTTGAAAACCCCTGCACTACAGACACAGAGTGAACCAGTAAAGTTAGGTAAATACCTGTGTTGATGCAGGCCCATGGCTCCAGTCAGGAGATGGATGAGGTTGTGGTGTAGCAGCTCTGTTTTCAAAGGATGTGTCCTTTATTCCTGCAGAGAGAGATGCCATCCATATTATTATTAACAGTATTATTTTAGCTCATCTGCAAGCTCACGCCGCCTTGCAAAGGAATTGAACGGATCTGTGGACTTGTACATCTGCAATTTTGGGCAAATGTCCCACTGTCGCCAATAGTACTTTATTGAGTTCTATTTTAATCTATACCAACTCACATTCGCCAAAGTGTAAAATCAGTCATTATGTCCTTTAAATCCACTGTACATAGTCAACAAAACAACATGATATTCAAAATTTGCTGTCAAAATCAACACTAACTACAGATTGTGTAGTCTCACCTATGCCATGAACCAGGGGACGTAGCCGTAGATGGGAGGGAAGGCCTCGCAGGTGGACTCATGCCGATGTAACGACGCCCTGTATGGTCACAAGAGGGTTGGTCTCGTTGGGAGGGGGGGTGTGGCACAAGTTGTAGTGCACGCCGGATATGCATCATCTGGTGGTGATGGATGGAGAGGGAGGGAGACAAATGAAGGGATTCATTAATCTAAACAAATGGTCTGCTTTTACGGATTAGGTTCTGCCAGACAGTAGGGTACTAGAGAGCTGCGCAGTCCCGCCCATGGCAATGCTCACAGCCATCATTTTTCCAAAACGATTTATATAAAAACTAAGACAATTATGCCACTGACAAAGCTAAATGAGGTTGTCACAAATCGTGATAAGAAAAACAATGTTTTGGGCCAATCAAATAATTTGAAAGAAGAAAAACTTAAGTGTTGTAGCCTGATGTTTTTATCGTCTTGCTAATTTTTTCAAAATAGTGTTTGTGTTGTCAAGATTTGTCACAACCCGAGTTGGCTTTGTCTGCAGCATAATCATCTTATACAAGTCATTTTTGAAAAGTCTGGAAATTACTAGATTTAAAAAATATTTTAAACAAACCGCATGTAGTATGCCAATATACGGTAATATATTATATACAGTAACACATCTGTAGTACTTCAAGGTGGTCTTCCTATGGTACAATGACGTTTTTACCTGGTGTAGGACACCAACTGATTGACAGTGTCAGTAAAGTTATTTGAAGCAGATCTGGGATTCCACCATCATATTATACACCATATTATATAGTTTGCTGCATGTTTTACAATATGTCTGATGCAATGAAAGTTAAGTGTGTGGATTGTCCGTTTTAAGTGAAGAGTCAAAGTGCTTACCCATTACTCTGCAGTCTGCCCAGGAACATGGATTTTTAGGAAAGTCAAGTTGGAATCCTCCACGATGGTACAGTAATATGTTGAAAAGGAAAAAAATGAATAGTTAATATAGCCAATATACAGTACCTACATTACATAGATATTTTAACTATTCAAAAATGTCAAAAATAGCAGATTTACAAGCACTCAAGCGTCAACGTGACACGTTGTGAGCTTGTGGAGCTTGTGAGCGTAAACACAAAACCAAATGGACCCACAAGCAGGGGTTGACACTAAGGTCTCCGAGGCACTTGCCCATCGGGCAAGTGCAAGTCAGGTTCTACTTGCCCTCAGGAATGGTCACTTGCCCCCCAAAAATATATTGTAAATTTTGCATTTAAGTTTACTTCCTACTTGGGTGCTTTAAACCAGGGGTTTTCAACACGTGGTCCCTGAGAGGGTTCCAGGTGGTCCCCAGCTAAGTTGATTAACCAGATGTAACTCTTGAGAACGTAAAAATGAAACCAAATGGACCCTTGCGGGTCCATTTGGTTTCATTTTTACACTTTCAAGAGTTAAAATTCATCATCTTAACTAGCCCAGGTCGCAATGACTGCCTTCAAGACAAATTTATCTTGTGTTGTGTTATTGCGCACTAAGTCACACACTTGCCCGATCGGCAACCAGGTAGCAGTCTTCACTTGCCCCACCATTTTTTTACTTGCCCCAGGCAAGCGGGCAAGTGTTAGTGTCAACCCCTGCACAAGGGTCCATTTGGTTTCATTGTTACACTCTCAAGAGTTAAATATGGTTAACCACCTTCCCACATTTAGCTGGGGACCACCTGGGACCCTCTCAAGGACCACTGGTGGTCCCTGGACCACTGGTTGAAGAACACTGCTCTACACCAAGTGTCTTTACCAAAACATACCAATTGATAAGGTCTATCAAATCAGCTTTCCCCTCTCTTTTTTCTCCCTCCACATGAAATGAGGAGAAAAAAGGGGAAAACACCCCTGCATTCCTTCTACTGTAGCAGACACATATATACCTGAACTACAAACTAAACGTTTTTTATTGTTTAACCCTATAACGCCGTTGGTATCATATATGATACACCAATTCTTCAGCTGGCTCATGTTTCAGTGTAACCACTACTTGGTTCAAAAACCTGTTGTATCACATCTGATACGTCCCCTGCCCCACCTGGACCATACCATTTGCACTGCAAGTAGATACAGAGCCTCAGATGGTATGACCCAAAATGGCTGCCTCCATCTAATTTGCAACAGCAGAAGCCACTGTCCAAACATTTTGGTTTTGAGGACATTTTGGTGAGTTTTCCTTGTATATCTTTACTGATATTTTGAAATAAGTGTTGCATAATGTGATTGAACTTAGTCATTCTCAAAAAATAGAATTTTAGTTTGTTGTTTACCACGTATGAAAAGTATGTATCATATATGATACTACAGGTTTTTAGTACCATATAATGATGTATCATATATGATACTACAGGCTTTAGTCATTGCACAGCCTATGGGAATATCTATTATGCTCTACACAACTTTCATTCTTATAATTATTTTTCTATCAATCAAACATGCTGGGCATTCAATGTTGTTATGCATGTGTAATAGAGAACATCTTTACTCAAATTCTAAATGTTGAACCCCAAACCCCAAATGCCTGACCTCACTGACCTGAATAGAGTACTACATAAGTACTACGTACAGTGAGTACAGTATACTCTATGGATACTACAGTGAGTACAGAGTACTCTATAGACAATACAGTGACTACAGTGAGTACAGTGTAATCCATGTACAATACACTGAGTACAGTGGGTACAGTGTAATCCATGTACATTACACAGAGTACAGTGAGTACAGTAAGTACAGTGTACTCTATGGACACTACACTGAGTACAGTGAGTACTGTGAGTGCAGTGTACTCTATGGACTCTACACTGAGTACAGTGACTACTGTGTACTCTATGGACACTACACTGAACACAGTGAGTACAGTGTACTCTGTGGAGACTACACTGAGTACAGTGAGTACAGTGTACTCTAGTACTGAGTACTAAGTTGTTAAGACCCAATGTATCATTTATGATACAATAAAAATAACATATATATACATGTTTTTTGAAAAAACTTTTTTTTTAATTTTCTTTTATGACCTAAAAAGAGTTCGATTTCAAAAAATTGGAATTTTCTGACTTGTCCTTCATGGTTCAGGCTTTAAAGGGTTAAGCACCCTTACCCTTCAGTGAATCTGTTAAAGTTGTTGAATTATACCAAAACAACTAGCTCAAATGCTTTAAAAAATGCACACTTTTAGGACTCAAACGTGACAGAAAGCAAGCAGATAATACTCACTGCATGAAATTCAACACAAATCAGATAAGTTAAGGAAGAATGAAATGTGTACTCACCAAAATAGACGGTTAAAACAATCCTAACAAAAAGTTTGCCTCCATTCCTCTGTCTCTCTGTGCTGAGCTTTCTCTTCCTGTAACTGAAATGCAGTGACGTCCAGTTTGAATAGAAGCCCCGCCCAGGACATGTCTGCGCATGCGTGGCTGTTAGACAAACCCTATTTTTCTGGATTAATACAACTAGTTCGACCCCAATGTACAAGTAACACACTTTTACTGGGTTTTAATGTTTGGAACTTATTTTTTCTAAATAAACCCAACTCAGACATATTATGTTAGTCATCTTTTTGGACCAAACGTACTATTAATGTAGTTCACATGATTAATGCCAACATTCTGATAAAAACTGAATAAGGTTAACTCTGTAATTTTGATTGAGCAGCATCAATCAGCATGTCAACTTTTAGAGTGTATAGGACAACCGGTACAAGAAATAATGAGGTGAAGGAGAAGGCCATCTGGGAATGGTCTAATGACAATATAAACACTGACCTGAGTGTTCACACTGTAAACACAGTGAAAACAGTTTTAATACAGGAGGGATGTGGGGGTTACAATACGATGAAAACATGCAGTCTGTTGAATATTAGGTTTTGTTTTTTGTTTTTTTCTGTTACAGCCGTTGCCTCACACAGACCCCCTGAACCTCAGAGTTTGTTCATGTTTGCTACTTCTCTTGGGAACATGTAAGGAATATATATAATATAGGAGAATGTAAACACAGGGAGATGGCGTCACGGCCATGAAAGTGTATTTTGTCACAGGGGAAAAATGCTATTCCTCGCAGCCAGGGTTGGAAAAATAAATACGGTGATGTGAATAATCACGGCGATGCATGATGCACGCAAACAGAAAATATTATATCAGAACATCTGTTTTCAAGCCAAAGCAAATTATCCTCATTTAAATAGATGGGGATGGGAGATGGTGGTTGCTAGGGAACAGCTTGGACCCCAACTTTAACTTCCTGTGAGATGACTGATGTCCACAAATAAACCGGGATTCATTCTGAACGTGAATGTCATGTGGTGTGTAGGTCCGCATTTAAATAGCGTTCAATTACTATGGCAATGAAATGGAGGGATTTTTCCCTCCCCTAGCAACAGTACAGCTGAAACAGCGCGGCGATGTTAAACCTCATGACAAGGCATTTTCAGTTCCTCTTGCAATTTATAGATCTAAATCAAAAGTTACGAGTGACTCGTTTGACTTAATAAGGGGACACGATACCCAGCTAGGCCTCTGCTTAGTCAGTTTGGCAAGGGCTGTTCTATTTGGGGAAAACATGATCGCCTTTGCCTAATGCAGGGGTTTTCAACCAGTGGTCCCTGAGAGGATTCCAGGTGGTCCCCAGGCTAAATGATGGAAAGTTGGTTAACCAGATGTAACTCTTGAGAATGTAAAAATGAAACCAAATGGACCCTTGCGGGTCCATTTGGTTTCATTTTCACACTCTCAAGAGTTAAACTAGTCTTGAACTGAATTCGCACCACTTAATTAAGAGGTCTACACTGTTTTGTTTCCCAGATACAGCCTGGAATTGTGGACAGAACGCAAATAATTCTTTAGTTTTAGGTCTTTAGGGTGAAAGTGTAATCAAATGGTGGTCCGTGGCTCAAATGCTGGATAAATGGTGGTCCCTGGTGTCAAAAAGGTTGAACAAGTTGTTCAACCTTTGCTTGTACAAGTACAAGCCACTAGCTTTGGTGTTTACCTTTACACTGGGCAACAACAGTTATCCCCAGCAAGCTGCCTAATCTCTTAAATCCTACTTTAACTTTTTATTTATTTTTTGACGGAACAAGCTTGGTTATGCACTGTGAGATTAATTGCCGCCTAAAATCAGTAAATGCTGGAGGGGGAAGTGGGGCAACAACGGGTGGAACTAGCAAGCAGCTCATCCAAACGACGGACGGATACTGTATACTGTATATCACGGGTGCTTACACACTTTTTTGACTTGTGGGCATCTTTCAAAATGACCATCTCAACAATATCAACGTCACTGCACATATGCATTTACTCATGAGAAACAATGTGCTATGTGACATAATATGTCACATAGCACATTGTTTCTCATGAGGAGAAGCATTCAAAATGGGATCTAAAGAACAGAGCTCATATTATGAGCTCTGTTCTTTAGATCCCATTTTGAATTCTATGCAAAAGGGAAATGCTTATGCATGGCAAATTAACTCTCCAGGGGCCATTGAGAACTGCAATTTTATAGATTTACCATATACACGGTATTATTATTTCTCTTTTCCTCCAATCGCACACTGGGTTGTTTAGACAGAATGTCATGTGATCTACCTGCACAGCCTTTGTGATCTACTGTGAGATCGCGATCTACCTTTTGGGCACCCCTGCTGTATGTGAGATGGAGATAATAATAATGTGTTTCTGTCCTATCTGTACATGCTGCATGTATACACTGTAGGGCATTAACCAAACACGTTTTTTGCTAGTCGAATCGACTACTTTGGTAGTCGAATAATTGTCGACTAGTCTATAGTGATATACATATTTGTTTTTTAGCCAATAAAATGTGTGATTCTGGACTTCCCATTGAAACAGTGCATGCCTGTTACACTACTGTAACACAGTTACATTATGACATGAAAAATAAGCAATCAACCAACAATCACTGCCAACACCACAGCACACATCCACAATGCCTGCTGCAGAAAATTGAAAAATATATATCAAAAATTATTATTACCGAATAACGAATAATGAATTAATAGTGTCGAATAGTGTTTTGCTAGTCGAATAATCGACTAGTCGAATATTTAGTTAATGCCCTAATACACTGTATCTGGTCATTGTTTGGGGGAGTTGCGTGTCACGGAGCTGCAGAAGAGTGTTCAGGGGTTGAGAGAAAGCAGCCAGTGTAACATTCCAGCAGATAAATTGTGTTTTTTCGGTTCACAGGTCGCAGAAATGAAACAGACAAGAGGAGATGGCTGCCTTTAGTCTGTCAAAGGTCCTCCTCGTCCGTGGGACCGCAGAGCTCGGGGTGAACACTTAACTCAGAGCCGTTCGTTGTTGTACTTCCGGCACTACTTCGCTCTGCTAGGAAACGAGCGTGACAAAACGGGACCGTGACACCATTTTGAGTTAGTAAGTAAATGGTCTTCAGCGGATTCCATTTTCTCTAAACGCAGCAAGCAGGGATTGCTTATTTTGTCACGGCTCGTAGCTCGAATGCGGAATCCATCACCTGCCATGTTCCCAGTGCCACTTACTAAAATAAAACAGGCACATGTACAACCTCCTTGCATAATCCTTAAAGGCAGGGTGTGTTATACATTTGAGATTTTTTTTGTTGGGTAGGGTTGAGGTGTAGGGATAGAATCCCCTTCAAACGGAGCCAAACGCTGACTTAAAATGAAGGGAGATCACAGAAGGCGGAAGCTGGGCATGGTAAGAAGCATTCTTTCTGCTTTGTTTTAGAAAAATATAATAATAACCAATGCTATTTCAGTGAGTTATCAATCTGCAGAGCCAAAAATATGACAGTCTCTTGCATTCATACAACGCTGGAGGCCATCTTCCAACTTCATGACAGTATCAGCTTCATTTATTTACGAGTGTATTATTACTATTACAAGCTGTGAATGCTGGTGCATCAGGGTGATCAAGTTACGAAAATTACAAGACTACCGTAGTTAGCAATGTTTTATTTTCTTCCCCTAGGCAAACTAGCGATGGAACAGCCTGCAAGCTGCTGTGCAACACTGCAACCTGGAGATTACATGTCATTTTCATAAACATTGTCATTCACGCTGCACATTTGCACACCCAAAACTGAAGATTTGGTTTCCTTCTACATTAAAGAATTTGTTTGATTACGAACTCGCCATTAACTGGAGACCACCTGAAACCCCCTCAAGGAACACTGGCAGTCCCTGGACAACTGGTTGAAAACCGCAGCACTATAGCCAGGATTATAGTGTTTTATGGCAGGATGATGGAAGTTATGTGTTGCTTGACTGCTACATTAGGACAGTTACAGTATGCAGTTCAATTTCCAAACAGTGCATCAGATCACATCATTCTACGACCTTTATGGATCAAGTTTTACACGTTGAGTTAAATGAACAGGATTGCACAGTGTGTAGGGTCATGAACCAAATTCACAAAGCTGCCATCTTGCCATCAAGGTGCAACTTCATGGACAGCGCATCCATTCAAACTGAAAAGTCCTATCTACAGATGTCAGCATTAACTAGTTTGCAAGTTAACTCAGCCATGAGTTATCTGGATTAATTTATTTAGTGTGTGATTAACTCGCAATAAAAACAAAAGCCAAATGGGACTATTTGGTTCAATTTCACCAAATGCAGTTGAATATTTGTTAAACATCTGCTTTACTTAAGTTATTTAAAAATAAGTCTACACAATTAGAGAATGTAGAAAACATTCTACAAAATGTGCATGTTCGCTCCTAATGGTACTAACATTAGCAGTTTAAATTAGGTCTGGAAGTCAAAATAAATGTCATCAAATGGTGGTCTGTGGCTCAAATGCAGAATGAATAATGGACCTTGATATGAAAAATCTTGAAAAACACTCATTTAAGGTACATTTCTAATAAAAAAAAATGTGATTAAATTGTGGTGGATTATTATGAAACAAGCGCAAGAACATAATGCAAGCTTTTTGGTGAGCCTTGATGTTATCTAATACTATAACTAAGCAAATGTCTGTCTGAATGTCTGTCTGTCTGTCTGTCTGAAACGATCATAACTCATCACTGGCTGCACCAATCGCTTTGATTTTTCACACAGTCATTGACCATAACATTAGGAAGAGACTGATGAAGCCCTTTTTTCAAATTAACAAATTGTTGATTAATAATGAATTTATTGGTGCATTAGATTTCCCCATTTGGTTAACATTGGCAATTCCCTTTTCGGCCACAGGGGAAACACACACACACACACACACACACACACACACACACACACACACACACACACACACACACACACACACACACACACACACACACACACACACACACACACACACACACACACACACACACACACACACTTTCTGACTGGCCATTGCAGTTTCTGTGCAAAAGTGTGCATTAAAGCAATCCTTAATCAAAATACTTGCATCTTTGGTGATATCACATTACCCACACAGTACATTGTTTGGTGTTCATATATTCACAACGGGTAAGGTCCTTGATGTTATTTAATACAATTAGACAGGACTCTATTTGGATGAATGGGCTGTCTGGGGGAAGTTGCACCTTGTTAGCACCTTGCTGGCAGGATGGCTGCAGTCTGAATGTCAATAAACTAGCCAACTGTCAGGGAAAACGTCCCTAGTCACCCCGGAGCCCTTCATGTTGGCTTAGTGCATGCATGGCCGTATAACAGACATCAGTTCTACCTGTCTGCTGTAGGTTGACTTGTAATTTTCCAAATGACTGCATCACATAACACACACTCGTCAAACGGCTGCATTTGTTACTCGTCCTCTATTATGAGAAAGCTATTTCAAAATTGTCTCGCCGACTTTAGTTCACCCTTCAGCAGGAGGTGAGAAACGGAGAACAATATCGAGCTACACTCGTCTCCCCTTGAATCTTTCTGTCTCGAATGAGTAATCATGGTGTCGACCAACAGCTGTTTTGTGTTTTTCGTTTTGTTTTTTTGTATTGACTTTTGTTTTGAAACGTACCCATTCTGCATAGTGTGAAATAAAAGTAATTCAATCAATCAGATCCAGCACCATGTGGGTCCCATCCATGAGAAAGTGATTGGCTTGTTATGTTTTGTTTTGTTTTGTCACGGGTGCGTTTGATGTTTATGCTTGGGTGCCGTCCATGGATACTCATTGGATTTTCCACATACAGTGCATCGTGAATACTAAAAGAGGGGTTGGAGATATAGAACAGGAAAAAAGGGTGCTGGAAAGGAAATGTCTTTTATGGATACTTCTGGGGGGAGAAAATACTTGTCATGTACATTTATTGGACAGGGGATGAATTCTCTGAGGATTTAAAACACACTAAGGTTTGGGGGGACACTTGGCCAGGGACTATAATGACGCCTCCAACCAAAGCAATAGAGTAATAGTTTCTCTTTGCAGCAGTAATAAAGACTTGTCAAAAAGTTAAGCAGTAAAACCCTCAGGTAATTTAACTCTGAGCATGTAAAAAATTCTAATTGGGTCCATATTTCACACTTACTGCACATGGCCAGTAGATTGTATAAGGTTTCACGGCCTCTGAAGGATAATACTTTACATTGCACGGTGAAGTATTGCCTGTATCTCCTATTCCGTGTTCAAGATGGAATTTTTAGTAAAAAACGTATATACCACAGCTCACCACAGTCATCATGGAGGCTGTAACTGTGGTGGTGGATCATGTCAACAGGAAGTGACTCAGCATAGTGGAACATAACAATGGTAATTGGTGCATTTATATAGCGCCTTTATCAAAGGAGTTACATAGTCTGTACATCAAATTCATTCATTCACACACACATTCATACTAGGGCTGGGACGATATTGGTCCCTCACGATACGATATAGGTGATACGATATTAGGCCTTCGATAATGAATATATCATGATATTTGATGTATTGCGATATTTGTGATATATCAATATATTGCATGAAATTCATCAACGATATATCATGATACTGTAACTGCAGCTGAAAAACTAAAACTAAAAACAATAAATGAATGAATAAAAAACTAAAAGGTAAAAATCAGAACTTACTAATGTATATCCTCAGTTATTAATCTTAGCTTTTATTTGTCTCAACTGATTCTCATACCGGGCTTTTTGTTTTTACCTTGTGTTTGTTTTTTGGGGAATGAAGCAGCTATAGGAGTCATTTAACATTTTAGTTCTGCGACCCGTTTTTCCTCCCGGAATTATTCCTTATGGCGATAGAAACTTACGGCGATAGAAACCATGCAAGGCACAACCAGCACATAGGGGCAATAAGGGGTTACGCGTCTTGCTCAGGGACACATCGACACTAACACTGGGGGAGCCCGGGTTCGAACCAGCAACCTTGCGGTTACCATCCAGTGACTCTACCCCTGAGCTCATCAACAACGAAACATGCTGGCACTATCAAACAACTTTTTTTTTTTTTCAACAAATACTGAAGACCATTAACATGAATGACAATGGTGGTCATTGGCCGTTCATTGGTGAAGAAGCCCTTATGTGCTGTCCAGCATGAAGAGGCATTAAGTCCAGTGAATGACCATGTCAAGGCAAAGCCAAACAAAAGTGCCTTGCCTGCAGTACTGGATATAGCTCTTATAAAAGGTGTAGGTTTTTTTGCTGCAAAGAGCAGACGTGTCTGATAATTGAATCTGAGCAAAATATAACTCTGAACCTCAAACAAAGCCATGCCAGGCACGAACGCTGCACTTTTCATCTCCCAGTCACATTTGGACAGCGACGCAAGCTTTAATGAGTGAGCCCTTAAAGGAATAAAGGAATAAGGGAATAAAGAGAGAGAGAGAGAGACCTGAGAGGACCTGGAAGACAATTTGGTATAGAGGAAGTGTGTGTGTGTGTGTGTGTGTGTGTGTGTGTGTGTGTGTGTGTGTGTGTGTGTGTGTGTGTGTGTGTGTGTGTGTGTGTGTGTGCGTGCGTGCGTGCGTGCGTGCGTGCGTGCGTGCGTGCGTGCGTGCGTGCATGTTGTGTGAGTGGCTTAATCTGACTCTAAACAGGCCAGAGTAGAAGGACACCACGCTTGGCTGCAGCCCTAATAGCCTTGAAAGAACATCTATGTGTTTCCGTAAAATCCAATTTCCATTTAGCATTAAAGCCCTTTGAGAGCTCTCTTGCTTTCCTGCTGTGAAGAGTAGCCTATATCAAGCCTTACAAACCCTCTGTGAGCAGCTGACACAATGATATTCCCATCCAGTGTCCCATCCAACTCACGGATGTTATCGGCTACTGGTGCGATGTACAGTTTTGGTTACATGGACAGTTGGACACGATCCTGTGAATCGTCACTGCGAATCACACTGTATGAATCATGCTTCGATATGAAGGCATTTATTTTGCCCATCGCCCTCCCCCTTGGTCCTGTACAATGTTTTGGCCCTATGCAAGATGTGCACAAGCACACTCTCAAACTGCCCCCAGGGGCTCACTGGGAACAGTGAGGGACTCCTTATCCCCACATTAGCCCAAAAAGAAGGAAAAAAATAACAGTGTTTAAATCATGTGAAATCACTTACTATGCCTTGAATCTGCTCGCTTAGAGCCAATGATTGTCTTGCTCAAGGGCACTTTGACACGCATCGTGGAGGAGATGTGCGGGCAGGAGGTTGAACCTTCCGATAGAACACTGAACAACTTCCTGCCCGATCAATACAATTCTGTTAATCCCACACAGCAAACAATACAAAATAGGATTATCAATGGCGTGTGTAATGGGACATTTACCAGCTTAATGTTCAACTATCCTTGCTTATGGCACTCTTAATGTAAGCCACTGTACAGAGGGCTGTTTGGGGATACATGTTGCATGTGCAGGGGTGGGGGTTGGGGTTGGTGGGGGTCCTTATACCACTATTACCCCTGAAGAAGGATTAGAAAACTCCTTAAGATGGTGGTTATTAGAGCCTTTTACAGCCCAACAGCCAAAGACTTAATGCAATTGGAAAGTGGTGCCAGTGCCTAAAAAAGAGCAGCAGGGCTCTTCAGAGGGGGTAGAAGGCTAGACTAAAAGAATGAAGCCTTCGCTAATGATGCTACGCATGCCCAGGTCTCCGCGGGGAGGATTGGAGGGGGGGGGGAGGGACTCAAGCTGGCGGGATGGGAGGCTGGAGCAGCATATAGCCTGCATGGGAAACCGGGAGGATTAATCCCTTGGACCAGGAAGACTGAAGACTTTCATGGTGGACTGACTGGAGGTTCAAATGAGAGTTAGAATAGCCACCCGTGCCTGCTTTCTATAGAGACAATAGGCTTAACCCCTGCTGATCCTCAAGCCCCTCAGGTTATGATCACAAAAGCCCATTACAAATGCACGGCCATCACCAACTTAAAAGACAAGGCAATTTACTGATTGGCATCAATTCTGACTGACTGGACTGGACTGGGCGGCAGGGGCGGCTGTAACATGTCCCATTTGGGGGGGCAAGAGAACATGTTGGAGGGGCAACAGAAAATGGTATGGGTGCGGCTTCATCGCCCGTGTCGCTTCGCGCCACAGGCGATGAAGTCGCCCCCATACCATTTTCAGTTACAGGACTTTTATTAGTCAAGTAAAGCATCAATAATAACATCAGTTGTTGTTGAAGTTGCAACAGACACGCAGCATGCATAAAGCTAAAGGTCTGACTCAGAGAGTTTTCTGTTTTCAATGATGAAATGCTGTTGGTTTAGTGGTGCCACAGCTGTAGTTAGTTAGTAGCAGCAGTAGTGTTTCACATCATTTTTGAATAGAAGCACTTTCATTTGAAATATCTTGGGTTGTTTTGCATGGCTTCATGTTTGGGGGGGCAGACTGGGTATTTAGGGGGGCATTGCCCCCCCATGCCCATGCCTAGATCCGCCCCTGCTGGGCGGACCGGGCAGTGACTGCACTAGAGGAGAGTGGTGGACTGACTGACTGCTAGTGGTGGTTGAGTTTCTCCACCCCTTTTGAGATTTGTGATGATGTGATTGGCAGCTCAGGTATCCTGAGTGAAAGCGCCGGCGCCCCTTTTCCCTAATCCACACAAGATGAAATCAGCGAGATGGGGTTGAGAAGGGAAATAAATGAAGGTGGTTGAGGCCAGTCCGTGCGAGGAATGAAGAGGAGAGAACTGTACTGCATTCTAAACCGGGTTTTTTCGCTGCGCTGCTTTAAATGAGAGCGTTTGGGCTTAAATGCCCTCTCTGCCACCACCGCCGCCTGTCACACTTTCCATGCAAATCTCCTCCTAGCCTTGCCCTCTGACCGCGAGACAATCATGAGGGCAGTATTTAGGGGAGCGGCGGCCCCTCCAAGCTTTCAGCCCCTCGGACACCAATTAGGAGACTTTCACATTACTATACAAAAACAGGAGCTCGAGTGTGAACTGGACCGTCCTATAAGCCGCTCTGCAGTATGCTGCCGCACCGTCGGCCGTTATTGGAGGGAAAAGAGCGTGCGAGGTGATTAACACCATCCATGCCGACCTCGAGACATCTCAGGAAAAGCTGTTATAACCATGTGGGCCATTCATACCATATATATACATAAACAGCCTACATCCCGAAACGTATGCATGCGTTTTTTTGTGCTTAAAATGGGATAGTATAGGTATAGGGGTGAGTAAAAGTATGGGGTGCATGATTATGAAATCATGACCGATATCCGATTATTTGCAGGGTCATATCTGCCCATACCGATTCTGATCGATGCCGAGATTATGCAGATGATCACCACAGAAACAAGTCTAGGGACTTTGCCCAAAGCCTATACCAAATAATCTGAATTATATTCAGACCACTCCAATATCAATATGGCATTTTATGGGCGATATACAGTAGCCTATTCCGATTATGCCACCGATTAATCGTGCATCCCTAATAAAGTGTGATGCTGGGAGCTTAATAAAACATTAATTTGAGGTCGTGATACACCATCCACACTCGCAGCTGTGAACCGTCGATCAGACTAATGACAACGGAGGACAATTGCTTTGGGGCTCGGCCAGATAACGCTGCCTCCTCTTCTCAGTATATGTCGCGCATTTCACTGCCACTGGCTTCGACTGCGTCACCGTTAACGGGAGGGAACGTGTTAAATATTTTAAAAGCTAGGCCATTCGACAGTGACGTTGTTCGGTAAGAGATGGGGGGAGGGGGAGCACGGGCACAGGAATAATAAATGAATAAAGGGTGGGTGCATGCGTGTGTGTTTTAAATGCCACATAAAAGTACTTTACAACACTACAAAGATTAGAGGCAGGCTGCCTTCTCCTAAAGCACGGCATATGGTTGCTATGCGAGTTGCTCTGCATTTGCCAGAGAAAAAAAGGTCTTATCTCCAGGGCTGACCACCACCACCACCACCACCACTGTTCTATATATATATATAAGAGGTGCTAAAAGAATTTGGCAGGTGCTTCTGCATTGTAATGGGAAGGATGCGGCACAATAAAAGCACCGTGGCACGTTCCCCACACACAATACTGAGAGCAGAGAGCGTGAAAAACATGCAACAAGCAACAACAAGGCAGTAAAGCTGTACCGCCGCTGCTGTGATAAAGGGCTGCAAACGCTCTTTTACAGTAAATACAAGACCCCCCCCCTATCCACACACACACACACACACCAACAAATTAAGACTGCATTTTTAAGGAGCAATGCATAAAACCAAGCGGTTGGGGTGGAGTATAAGCAATAAGCAATTCATTCACACGTCGTGAAATGACAACTCCCGTATAAAGCTGTCTGATAAATTATTGCTTAGGTTCCGTATTAGACGGGTGCACGGCTCCCCCCTTTATATGCACCTCGACTGCAAGCTTGCAACTGTTGGAGAGGAATCTGCAAGCAATCCAGCTGTGCTTTATACTGTATAATGTATTTTGTGGTTTATATTTATATATTTTCCTCCCTCCAGCCTTGCTGAATTTGTAGCCTACTCGCATCCAACACACACACACACACGCACACAGCATCTGAAAATGTCACAGTGAAGTGTGTATATGCTTCAGCTCATCCCGTTGCAGGAAAAGGAGATGATGCGGCAGGCAGACGTTGGCGACAGTGACCGAGCGTGTGGCTGTGTGTGTGTGTGTGTGTGTGTGTGTGTGTGTGTGTGTGTGTGTGTGTGTGTGTGTGTGTGTGTGTGTGTGTGTGTGTGTGTTGTGGGGGTGCATGAATGTCTTAATGACGGTGGTGGGTTGCCGCGGAGGAGCTAAACATGCATAGAAGGAAGGACTTAAAGCCGACGCGGCGGAGCACTTATCACCTGTCACTTTGACTGAGCGTCTGGCTGCTCACCACTCCGTGTGAGTGCTCAGGTAAGGCTTTCACCCTTCCTTCCCCAACCATCCCCCACCCATCCCCCTCAGGCCCACCACCCCGCCAGGGGCGGATGTAACATGTCCCATTTGGGGGGAGCAAGATAACATGTTGGAGGGGCAAGAGAAAATGGTATGGGGGCGGCTTCATCGCCCGTGTCGCTTCGCGCCACGGGCGGTGCATACCATTTTCGGTTACAGGACTTTCATTAGGCAAGTAAAGCATCAATAATAACATATTATCAGCTGTTGTTGAAGTTGCAACAGACACGCAGCATGCATAAAGCTGAAGGTCTGACTCAGAGAGTTTTCTGTTTTCAATGATGAAATGCAGTTGGTTTAGGGGTGACACAGCTGTAGTTAGTTAGTAGCAGTAGTAGTGTTTCAAATCATTTTAAAGAACTTTAATTTGAAATATCTTGGGTTGTTTTGCATGCCATCGTGTTTGGGGGGCAGACTGGGGTATTTAGGGGGGCATTCCCCCCCACCCCACCCCACCCCCCCATGACCATGCCTAGATCCGCCCCTGCGCCTTGCTCGCCTCGGAGAGCCAGTGAAATTCAATCGCCAGCCGGCTGTAGAATCAGTGAAGGTTTTGAGGTGAATTACCTGAACAGATTAGAGATAGAAGCAGCTGCATGGCGTAGAGTCAGATCAGGCCGGCTTTTCCCTCCCTCTCTCTCTTGCCTGTTTGTTTTCCAACGCACTTCAGCTAAATTAGTAATTACAGTCACACAGCCAATCTCACCACCATGGCCACCCGCAAAAAAAAAAGCCCCAAAGACACACACCTGCAGGAGTGCCACAAACAAAATAGCTTGTTAAGTCGTGCGACAAACGCTGCTAAACTAATGAGATGTTGGTGCCTTATTTTAACAATCCTACCCCCCCTGCCCCCCTCACGTGCAAACCTGGTCTAATTTGAATAATCAAAGATATAAAACTGTTTGTTCTTGTTTTTTTTTTTTACCTTTTGGACACAGGTTTTGTGTTGCTAGGCTACGTTTCATGGCACATTATACTGGATGCATAGATGTACTTTTTAGAGCATGTAGTGCTGCATCTACTCAAAATGAACAATCCAGGTGTTCATTTGGAGCGTTTGCATGGCCCTGCAGGCTACTGTAATCCACTTTACAGTGAGAAACCGTGCTCTCCACATGTCAGGCCTCCGGTCCCCGCTAAAAGCAAACATGGCACCGGGAAGCACAAAGCTTCCCTGTTGGATGTTGGTTGTCTGCAGTGTCCATTTTGACAGCAAATTTAGTATTATTCACAGTTGTTTCACCTGGAATGTTTTAGTGTTAGTCTGTGTTGCCGTTGACTAAAAAGCATAGGATTTGACCTGGCAACCTTGTGGTTACCATCCAGCCACTCTACCTCTGAGTCATTGCCACCTGCACGCACGTGTGTGTGTGTGTGTGTGTGTGTGTGTGTGTGTGTGTGTGTGTGTGTGTGTGTGTGTGTGTGTGTGTGTGTGTGTGTGTGCATATATCTACTGTTTCTCTATCTCTCTATATAAATATACTGTATAGCTATAGATATAGACAGACAGATAGAGATATATATCTGTTAAATGATGAAACTTTCGAGGGGAAAAAGGACATCTTTTCAAACAGTCGGCTTGACAACTGCCAAAGCAGGAACACCGTTGGTCTCTCAGTCAGTACTGCTCTTATTTTAAAGAAAGGACTGCTGCAGAGTGTGGGTCTCCAGGCAGACTGTCAGAAGCACTGCCATGTGTCAAAAGAGAAGTGATTGCCGGACTCCCTTCACATTGTCTTGTTATGAGCCTTTGATGCGTTTGATCTGGAACCACAGTAACCATACCGTATTGTGAGAATGTTCAGGAAGCCTGTGTGCTCTCTCCCCCTGTGCTCAGAGCAGGGGTGGATGTAACATGTCCCATTTGGGGGGGGGGGGGGCAAGAGAACATGTTGGAGGGGCAAGAAAAAAAGGTATGGGGGCTTCGCGCCACGGGCGATGAAGCCGCCCCCATACCATTTTCAGTTACAGGACTTTTATTAGTCAAGTAAAGCATCAATAATAACATCAGTTGTTGTTGAAGTTGCAACAGACACGCAGCATACATAAAGCTGAAGGTCTGACTCAGAGAGTTTTTTGTTTTCAATGATGAAATGCTGTTAGTTTAGTGGTGACACAGCTGTAGTTAGTTAGTAGCAGTAGTAGCGTTTCAAGTCATTTTAAATATAAGCACTTTCATTTGAAATATCATGGGTTGTTTTGCATGGCATCGTGTTGGGGGGGGGGCAGACTGGGTATTTAGGGGGCACTGCCCCCCCATGCCCATGCCTAGATCCACCCTTGGCTCAGAGGAGTGTGCTGGGGCCGGGGCTGGTAGTGGGAGGGGGGATGGACTGCACAGGTCCAAACTGTTTGAGGTGTCATAGAGGGGCGTCTCCATGGAAACACACTGAATGGACAATGGCAGAGAGTTTGCTAAACATAGAAGGGGCAAGGTCAGCCGGCCATGTGACGATGTGGGCGGCGGTGGGTGCATGGTGGTAGTGTTGGTGACACTCATGGGTAGAGGGCAGGGGTGGTTAGGGTAGGGTAGGGTAGGGTAGTTGCATGAAGCTAAAATACACCACTATATTGAGTCTGACTACAGCCCGATCAATGCCAGTTTGTTTTATTCTATTTCAGCGGTTTTCTTTTTGATACCAGGGCCCACTACTTATTCAACAAAACCCACTACTTATTCTAGCAAACAAAACAGGCAAACATACAGTAGCCTAAATCAAAATGATCATTCTTCTATGTTCTCTAATTGTGTAGACTTCTTAATTTAGTGGGCAAATTCAGATGATGAATATTTTAACTCTTGAGAGTGTAAATATGAAACGGGTCCAGTTGGTTTCATTTTAACACTCTCAAGAGTTACATTTGGCTAACCAACTTTTCATCTGCATACACACAGAAAAATAAAGGGGGGATTTGTACCGAAAAAGGTACAACTGAATTGTACGGTAATGTCCAAGAATACCAAGGGTACATTTCTGTACTGCACTAGGGTACACCTGGGGCGACAAGTCAGTTGTACCTTTTTAGGTACAAATCCCCCCCTTTATTTTTCTGGGTGTAGCCAACTCAACTGGGGACCACCTGGAACCGTTTCAAGGACCACTTGTGGTCCCCGGACCACTGGTTGAAAACCACTGTTTTTATTTTATTTTTTTGGTCGGATGCTGATCCTGACTTTGTGAAATATATGTTTTGAAAGATGTTTAGTCAAAAAGTGTCGAATTATAAACAACTGGCACATCTTACAGTAGTGCCATATGGAGGTCTCCGTATTTGGGTCAGGCATACAGAAATATGAAGCATACACAGGCATTTCTACCTGGCCTACATGGTAATCTCACTCACCACATTCACAATTAGTACAAATTAAAGGGTGTGGTGTAACACCAATAATGTGGGAGAACAGTGCTGCTGAATCCTTTGTCTTGATTAGCCATTCTATGATGCTGGTTTGAAGCACAACTACAAGGCGGTCGACCAATCACACTGCGTCCTCCAAAACGTCCTGTTACATAACTGCTGATGGGTCTGGCTGTAGCTCAGACACGACTGGCGTAATTCCCTCTCCGCCACCAGACGGTTTGAGAGCTGCAAGCTGATAGAGTACAGTTTAATCTCAGGTCGTTTCAGTGACCAAGTGTAAACATCACCAAACAAAACGGCGCGAAGGGTACACTATATGCATGGAATGACACCTGCATCCCCAGAGACGTATAAGGATCTCAAGCTAACACACACACACACACATACATACGCGCCGAGGGGCACAGGTAACTGACAGCTGGATGTACTAGCGGTTTTCACCTGTCTGTCATCCTGCACAGAGAGGTGTTAGCTTGGCATCTCAGTGGAGGATGCTGCCATTGGTTAAACGTTCTGAAAGGATCCAGCTAGGGGTCCTTCCTACCACTGCACCCCCCCCCCCCCCCCCCCCCCCCCCCGACTACAAACGTGCAGAGGCTTGTGGGAACTAACAGTTCCACCACCATGGTGCAGAGATGAACAGGCCTTTTATTACTTCTGACAAGAGGCAAAGCATCAGAACCGATTGCGATCTTGGCAATCCCTCATCCCAACTCCAAAAGCTTCTGATGCGTGGTATAGTGAGTGCCAAGCCTAAACTGCATCTTTGTGTGTGTTTTTTTTTTTTTTTTTTTTTTTTTTTACAAATTCAGTGAAATATAATATCCTCTGCACAAGAGTTACACCACCAAAGGCACGGGAGTAGCACGAGCGTTTTAAAGCGGCCATACTGCTACACAACTTCTCGGCAGAAATCCAGAGATGGGCGAAGACAAAAAAAGGGCTGCAGAATGCTAAAAAGGAAGAGCACGCGATCATTGCGGCGATGGATCAATAGTTGGCTTTTTGAAATTGGCATACAGCGTGAACGTGTACTTGTAGGATGAGCGGTGGAGAAGGAGGAGATGTGGAGAAGAAGGCACAAGAAGAAAGTCTCCAGGGAAGGGTGGATAATTCCCCACTGAGCCTCTCTCTTTGCTCCCACACCGCCCACACACGCACACAGACAGAGAGAGAGGGAAAGACTGAGAGAATATTCATTAGACAGGATACGGCTCTCTAATTAAGCGAGGTGGAAGGTGCACGCGCAGGTGTGGGCTGCACCTGGTTCTTCCAAAATAAATCCCACTTCTTCCAATGGCAACAGCTATTTGAATGCTTCAACTACCAGACTTGTGGGCCCCCGGCCCTGCCTGTCTCTGCCCTTCACGCTGAAAGGTTACAATGTAACACACAACAGTCGCTTGGTGAGGTCAACTCAAGCATAACCTGGATATATTTTATTTTTTTGTTTGTTTGTTATTTTTTAAGCAAATAAACCTACTTCAAGGCTTTGTGCATTCCTGCTGTTTTTCACTTTTCACACTTCTAGGCACTGACCAACGGACATATTTTGGCACTGTACTGCTAAACTCTTTCTTTTCTTAAGACAAGACATAGAAATACACTTATTGTCATTCATGTGTGTGATTATGACGCACCAATCAACTGTTTGTATGTTTCTTGTTTACTTGTTTACCCAGGTATATTCTATATTTTATTCCATTGTTTTTTCTATCTTTATTATTATTTTATTGCCCTAGATGGACCCTGCTTGCCTTCTACCTTGTTTCTTTTGTATACTACAGTCTATCCATCTCTCTCTCTCTCTCTCTCTCTCTCTGACCCCCACTAACAATCACCTCCACCTTCTTGTTGTCCTCCTCGCTGACACTTTGGAGGTGCAGGGAGTGTGAAATTCAGCAAGCTTGTAAGGACATCCACACAGGAGGCCCAAGACAGAAATCCACACCGGGGGAGAAGACTGACGTCCCCTTGTCTCTCTCGCTCTCTCTTGCAGACAATTGCCTTCTCTATGTCTGCGAGAGCCCCCGCACCCCCCCCCCCCCTGACGGTAGAAAAATGCCCCCAGGCAGAGTAATGGGCCAAATGTACAAACACAGCTGTTTGCACATGGCCTGGGGCAGAGGATGAAATCCATAGCCCCACGCCGTCGGATATTGTACCCCGAGAAATCTCTTGAATCAACATGGCCAGGCATGTGAATTTACTGTATGTGGGGAGATAAATGTCATTGTGAATTATGCACAGCTGGCTCTGGAACTCATATGTAAGGAAAAAAAAAAAAAACGTCCCAAAGGCTTTTTCCTGACCAGCGCGGTATTGGAGGTGAGGTTATGCCAGAGCCATAGAGCTCTTTTTTGATACCAGGGCCAACTATTTATTCAGAATTTGAGTCATGGACCACCATTTGAGGCCATTTCAGTCCCACAGACCCCAAAACTTAAGATTTCTTTTGCTTTTGCCCACAATTCCAGGCTGGATTTTGGAGAAAACAAAACAGTCAAACATACAGAACAAAATGACCATTAATCTTCTACATTCTCTAGTTAGACTTGGGATAATTCAGATGATGAATATTTTAACTCTTGAGAGTGTAAACATTTTTACGCTCCCAAAGAGTTATCTGGTTAACCAACTTTCCATCATTTAGCCTGGGGACCACCTGGAATCCTCTCAGGGACCACTGGTGGTCCCCGGGCAACCTGCTGAAAGCCCCTGCCAGTATAAGACGGAGTTGCAACAACCGAACAAACGCTATACAAGTTTACTTCAATCATCACATGCACACGTCTGCCAATTTGGCAGCAAGGTGCTAACTAGGTGCAACTTCCATAGAAAGCCCATTCATCCCAACAGGGTTGGAACGGATGCAATAAACAACGTCAGACTCGCCAATATCGCAGCTCTACGAAGACGATGGATTTTCCTCTTTCAATCTGTAAATCCTTGTTTCATAAGAATCCACCGTAGAGGTGTTGGAGTTTGGAAGTGCTCGTTGGATATCACTCAACACCCCCTACGTACCACCTGTTTTGAATTTGCACTTCATGCAGGAGGCAGCAGGAGTGTTCTTTCTGCGATAACGAGCGCTTCCAAACTCTGACACTTAGGAAATTAATCACCTGCAAGCCATGTATTGACAGGAAGTAACTCATGACATGTCAATGGTGGAATTTTATGAAACACTTTGTATATAGAAATGGGTAATAATTCAAGCTTTTCGCACATCTGTAATGTCAGTGAGTTTGAGGTTGTTCAATATAATTAGAAACTTTTCTGTCACTGGGAAGATGCTGGCAAGACGGCAGCCATGTGCATAATCCGATGGCGGTCTGACTTCTATTGGCGATTATATGGACACCTGAAGCTTACACAACCATGTGACCGGTCTGTTCTCTGTCCCCACATCTAAATGTCGCAACTGTGTATATACTCTACGGCTCTGGGTTACGCTACGCTATACAGTTGGTAGCCGTTGCCTCTAGCCAGGGGCCTCTCACCTGTTGCTAAGCTGCCAAAACCGGAGTCAGTGCGAGTTGAGTGTGTCTCTGACTGTACTGTCTGTTAAGTGAGAGCATGTGTTTTATCAGTTGGCGGGGCTTGTTTGAACGGAGCCGTGATGAAAGCCTAGACAAACATGGGGCTGGGGGGCTGGGGGGGGATGTCAACGGAGGACTTGAGTCAACAGACAGCAGCTCTCCTCCTGCACCGGACGGACACAGAACGGAAGCAAATACAGGGATGTCCTGATTACTATTTTTATACTCACAAACCTATTCCGATCATTTGATTCTAAGTATCCGCCGATAACGAATTTCCCCCCAATTTGATTTTACATATTTATATTATATTTATTTATATATTTACACTTATTCAATGTTGGGCAATATTACTTATGAATTACTTTCCTAGGTTATACTGCTCAACACTGCACTTATGCCACAAACACTGATGTCATATCACACTAGTAGGCTGATATACAACGTACAAGCAGTTTGCTACAGTTCACAAAGCGATGTGTATCGCAATGTGCCACGTAGTGAGCTTATAGATCAGCTAATTTGTTTATTTATTTTTAATAGCACATTTGATTCTGCATCACAACTACTTTTACTTTTAGCAGTTTATGTACATTGTGGTGCCAATACACTTGCACTTGAGCTGTGCTTCAAGTGCATTTCAAATTTTGGGCGATTACTTGTTATGGAGTAGTTCTATATTGCAGAATTTACTCAAGTAAGGAACTAGCCAACTTCCTACTTCCTTATTAGGGAGAGACGGAAAAGGACAAGAATTTCTTTCTACGGGTGCAACATTTAATTGAACTAATCACATTATTTTTTAATCCGTTTATTGGGGTTTTGAAGATTTTTCTCCCCCCTTGTATAATGAGGTCATTATTCACAATACATAAATACGTCTAATTTCCCACTGGCTCTCCTGCCCACCACACACACCCCTCTCACTGGAAAAGTATGACAATAAAATACATAAAAACATGATAATGTTATTAACATTTCCCTTCTAAGTATGAATGTGACTTTCTCAAAATCCCGAAACTTTGGAAGCACTCATTTTCAGTAAAGCCACGTCCTGCTGCCGACTGCATTATGTGCAAGCTTAAAACAGGCGCTACACATGGGCTGGGGTTGAGCAGTATCTAACAAGCACTTCTAAACTGCAACACTGAGAAAAGGAAGCAACTACAAGGGCAGAAAGTAGCTCATAACATGTATGCAGTGGATTTTAACAAAACAAAAAAATGAGGCTTGAAAGAGAATAATTCAAGCTTTGGTCTGATATTGCTTAAAGAAATCAGATAGGACTTTTCTGTTTGGATAAATGGGCTGTAATGTCAAGTTGTACCTCGCCTTGCAATTGACTTGAATAGTAAGGCAGCCGCCATGTGATTAAGGTCCATTGTGGTGGAACATGGCGATGAGCATAAACTTACGGCTTATGCTCTTATGTTACATTACACCTCAGTTAACTCCCACTCCCACCTATAGGACAGACATTCTCCGCAATGCACAGCCCTGATATGGCCATATATAGGCAATATGCATTCAGAAATGAATAGTTCATTTAAAATGTTTCCATCTGGGGGGGAAATACCTACATGCACTGGCTCAAAATGTGCTGGGATTCTGAATTTGTAGGCCTATTTGTGGCTAGCTGATAACACGCATACACACCAGAGAAAGATTAACCAGAGTGTGGGCTCAATGCCAAACACCTTCCTTCAAAAGCATTCTGTGTACAATTGCGTCCTGAGAGGGTCGTTTGTACACACACACACACACAACCTCTCAGAGTTAAAACCAAGACTCAGGATTATTGGGTGTGGGAAGAAGAAGCAGCAAGAAGGGTGGGCCCATATGTCTCTCTATTGACTCAATGTCTTCCCTTCTCCCTTTTTTTATTTATTTATTTTTTTCTTCCTGCCGATGCTAAAGCAGGCATGAGCGCTAATCCTCAGGGTTAAAATGGAAGCCTCCTCAGGGGGGTTCTCTTCCCTGGGAGAACTGTGGGCGGCTGGCTGGCTGGATGACTGGCTGGCAGGCTGGATGAATGACTGGCTGGCTGGCGCTCACTCACACAACGACTTTTAAATGTTCTCAATAAGAAACTCCAGCAAAAAACTTAAAATACCCAGTCTGAAGAAGAGGTTATAAAGCCAGGGCTTTGACAGAGCAAAACTCCTATAGAGTTAAAAGGGAGTAAAATAACAAAACCGGGGCCCCTAAAGTTGGTGTGGCTCCCTTTTGGATATCCAACGTCATACGGATGATGTTAGTATTGCCCAATATGGGGAAACCTTTTAAATCCTTTTTTTTAATAGTATGTTCCTTACTGCATACTGGCTGCGTGAATAAGTAATGTGGCGCTGATCGGTCCACTGGTTCGCAAGATTACCTCCAGACAGACAGACAGGCAGACAGACAAACGACTTGGCACTCGGCAAGGTGCTAACTGCTAAGCCATAAAAACGGAACCTCATGGATCTATCTTAATGCTCGCACAGTTAAAATAACACTTAGCATTTTCGCCGTGTCCACAGGGATGAGGTGTGGCGTTTTTTCTACTGAAGTACAGTCACTGTGGAACCTGTGATGGATGAAATCTGTCAAAACTCACCTTTATTAAAAAAAAAGGAAACTATGCTTTGTTGTCATTGTGTTTTTTCAGTTTCATTCCATGCCGTAATGTAAAATGTATTTCGGATGCAGAATGCGGGCGGCGACAATTCAATCAAAGGAGAGCATTCAGCAACGATATCAGTCACGGCCGCATTTACATTCTCAAATCGCGGCCGCCTGCGCGCCAACCACCGTGGCGGTATCGCAGAGAGAGAGAGCTGAGAGAGCCTAGCGGGCCGGGCACCCACCCCCATACGTACACAGCTTCTATATCTATTTATTTTCCTCCTCTTTTCACTCGCTATAAATTCTCATCTCTTTTTATTGCCGGTTTCAGTGATGCTCTTTATGATGACTGGAGCTGTACGGAGCGGCTCCCATTTACCAAACACATCTGGGCCTCCTGTGGTGATTTGCTGCTTGACTTCATCTACCTTTTACTGGTATGTGTCTTTGATGGGTCACCTTAAAGGAATTCTTACTGGCCTGTGAAATGTCACGGCTTTGTTTTCGAGCCGTTCGCTATTGTGGAACGGGCACACAGAGAGAGATAGAGACGTGTATACTTTCAAATCGATGCTATCCCTGATGTGCTCAAGAGCCAGCACCTTTAGAACACTGTGAAACACAAAGAAATGTCTTGTTCTCTGACTTTCTTCGGCTTGCTCGCACACGTCAATTTTTGAGTGGTGCCAGCCCTGTCCCTATGCCCAGCTTTGTCAGTTTGGGTAAACACACACACACAGCAATTTGATTGGCTGATCACACCAATCCATAGCAATGATTTGATTGGCTGGGCAAAAAAAAAAGCGACGCCCAATGTGATTGGCTGAATGACATTTGTGACGATTTCATTGGCGGAGCACACAATGTGATCTATGATGATAAAAGCGCTGTTCACGTTACATGAGTATTTGATGCCCAAAGGTAGTAATTACTCAGGGCACTGCAGACAGTTAACCTTATAGCAATGCTCCCCCTCCCCCAAAACTGTTATGGTCCAATCACAGCTAAGCATAGTATGTGAGAAACAAACCTGCACATATTTTCCACTGCATATGCCAGGCCCTGTTGACGGATTTGAAAGAGATTTTGAAGGTCCAAAAATGAAGCATATTTAGTGCGTACAATGCCTGACATTTATGAATGAGCCCGGCTAGAAAGAGTGGAAGTGTCTAAGTGATGAGAGGCCATGTCTTGCTATAGGTGAATTAGATAGAACATAAGTGCATTTAGGCACTACTTTCTGCCTTCTTGTAAGACTAAGTCACATGGTGAAAAAAAACTAATACAGATCACACACACACACACACACACACACACACACACACACACACACACACACACACACACACACACACACACACACACACACACACACACACACACACACACACACACACACACACCTCTGCATCAAGTCACATGGTGAAAAAAAACTAATACAGATCCACAAGCTGTGAACTTGCGGATCTGCTTTTTGCCTATAATGACACACCCAGAATGGGGTACTCAATTAAGTATGCACATTAGTGAAAGTCCAACAATGCAACATCAAAAGAGAGCTCATGCATTTGTTGAATGACGACGTTAACATGACACTGGTTGCAAAACAAACAGAGCCGGTACACCAACACACACACACACACACACACACACACACACACACACACACACACACACACACACACACACACACACACACACACACACACCTCTGCATCACACAGGACTAAAGAGGGATCCTCCTCCACTTACTCCAGTTAACTCCCCCCCCACACCTACAGGACAGTCATTCATTCACAGCTCCCACCGCAAAACACTCCCCACACTCAGCCGCTAATAGGTGGGCGGTCCTCGTCCCTATAGTCCTTTCAGGAAGAGCCGTAAACTTCACTAAACTACACCTCCCCCCACTCCTCACTAAACTGTTCTTTTATTCCTGTGTCATCACTTTCTTTAGTGTTAGTCCTTTGAACACAACCCAGGGGCGGATGTAACATTTCCCAATTAGGGGGGGAAGAGAAAATGGTATGGGGGCGACTTCATCGCCCATGTCGCTTCGTGCCACAGGCGATGAAGTCCCATATCATTTTCGGTTACAGGGCTTTTATAAGTCAAGTAAAGCATCAATAATAACCGGTTTTGTTGAAGTGGCAACAGACACGCAGCATGCATAAAGCTAAAGATCTGACTCACAGAGTTTTCTGTTTTCAATGATGAAATGCTGTTGGTTTAGTGGTGCCACAACTGCAGTTAGTAAGCAGCAGCAGTAGTAGTGTTTCAAAACATTTTAAGTGTAAGCACTTTAATGAAATATCTTGGGTTGTTGCATGCCATCGTGCTTGGTGGGGCAGACTGGGCATTTAGGGGGGCATTACCCCCCCATGCCCATGCCTAGATCCACCCCTGACACAACCCTGGCTAGTGCCAGTTGAAGAGTGTGTGGGAAGAACACTGGATATCTTGAAAATCACTCATGTAGAAGCCCTTCGTGGGGGGGGGGGGGGTTAGGTTAGGTGACAGGCGTGAGGGACAGACTCGTCTGGGGCGCTCGGCGCTCAGCACATGCACCCTAAGGTTCCCACAGGTAATTAAGGAGGTGGGCTCCAGTGGATTGACGCTTTAACCACCGTCGACCGAGAGACACTCTTGTGGGCATGTTGTTACTATGCATGTAATGACACATCGCAATATATCGATTCCCGACAATGTGTGTCGATTTAATACATTTTAAAAATACATGAAATGTGAGATTTTAATCATATGCCATCACATTCAAAAGCGCTTTTGGAGAGAAATTAGTCACTTTCAGGTGTAGAAAACTCCAGTGCAGAGAAGAGCTGTGTGTGTGTCTCTGTGTGTGTGTGTGTGTGTGTGTGTGTGTGTGTGTGTGTGTGTGTGTGTGTGTGTGTGTGTGTGTGTGTGTGTGTGTGTGTGTGACCAGGTGATGGTCCTTTATTCATAAATTCATTAATAAAACAAGAAAGGCAGTTATGTATCTGCACTGTCAAATGATGAATGAATTTAAAGAAAGACTTTTTTACATGTTAACTCTGTATTGTGATCGTATCGTATCATGATATGTATCACATTGTGACTTGAGTGTATCGTTACCTGCTTATGAGCACAACATTTCAGAAAACTCGGTAAAGGGTCATATATTTTGAATAAAAAAGATAATCTCTTGAAGGATAGAGAGCTCAGCAGATCAGTGCTGGTATTTTTTTGTAATGCTGGGAGATGAATCGGCAAACACATCGGTAATGACTGAATCTACTTGTCATTTTGATTAATTAACCAATTGTCTTTGCAGATAAACAAGCCCAAAGTAACACCTTAGATCTGCATCTTTCACAATATTGAATGTAACATATTAAAGTTAAATCTGACTTGCCAAAGCCTGCGGTGCACAAACTCCATATCATTTTTTTTAATACAGAAGGAGATCATATCAACCTCGGTTACTGGCCATATTTCATTACTTCGGATATCGATAGCAACCAAAATGTCTCATGGGCATATCCCTATTTTTTTTCTTGCTATCTTTTGTATGCTGGAAGTATACTTAAGTGGTTAAGATCAGAGACAATTTCCCCTTCCAAAAAGACAAGAATAGAGTTGTAATGCTCTGACCTCAATGCCTCGATAAATCACTAGGCAATGTGAAGTCCAAAATAAATGTGACTAATGCTGTGGGGCGGCATGCTGCGTCTTTTAACCATCCGGCTCAGATCAAGCACGTCAACTGCTTTAGTCAAAATAGCACTCGCCAGAGACCAGGACTCCACCAGAGACAACATTTAAATAAAATCTTGTTTTGTGGCAGACTAGACAGTTGATATCTAAAGGACTGAACAATCTCACTGCGCATTAGGTAAGAGGAAAGGCGATCAAAGCCCTGCTGTCTTTTTTTTTTTCAGCCACCATCTTGCAAAAGTTTGGACGTTCTAGCTGTACTTTTTGCGTTGTGCGCCGTGTTCTGAAGAAAAGAGTCAATCATCAGAGACACTGAGCTGTGAAATCGTGGTAAACGTGTAATTCTTTGGGATTTGATGACTCATGAGAGTAAACAAGTCTGTAGAGATTACAAAGAAAAAACTAAAAGGCTTTTGATCACAATGGATGCAGCTGCCGTGTAAGACAAGACAAGCTTCAGAACACCCCTTTCCTCTATATAGAACAGCACTAATGTGCCTACTTCCTGTGTGTGTGTGTGTGTGTGTGTGTGTGTGTGTGTGTGTGTGTGTGTGTGTGTGTGTGTGTGTGTGTGTGTGTGTGTGTGTGTGTGTGTGTGTGTGTGTGTGTGTGCGCGCGCGCGCACACACACCGAGAGTGTGATTGAGGACCGTGAGGTACTGTATAATCTTATCTTATCTGGAGCGGCAAAAGACTGTTGGTTTGTTTCAGGGGGATGGCATTAGCTCTCACTTCCTCTCTCCATAGGGCTTCACTGCAGCTCAGCAAAAAAACACAAAAGCAGAGTCAGGCTTTTCATATGGCTTGCGAGCTACTAATCTCAAGCGTTTGAAGCAGGAGTCTTGCCCTTCTGTAAGGCAATTTGCTGAATCAAAGCGATGCGGTCGTCTTCAGCGTTGAGGACATTAAGTGCCGGCGTGTATATGCACGTCAAACTCCTCCGTGTTCACTTAGAAAGGGCAGGAAACCGTTTTGTAGTTTGTTTTCCTCTAGAGGTTAAAGAACTACAGAACATAGTCGTGTTGCATGGAGCGACTGCGGCTCAGGAGGTACAGCAGGTCATCCGATGACCCGTGGGTCGGCGGTTCGAATCCCAGCCCCCAGCTCGAATCCCAGCTCCTTTCTACTTGCCAAAGTGCCCTTGGGCAATGAGAATGAGCCCCAAATCGCTCCTGATGTGTTGGTGGCGCTTGCAGGGTTTCCGCTGGCATCAGTATGGGTGGATGTAATGCATGTAAGGCTCCTTTGATTAACGTGCTATATAGATGCACCATTTACACAATTAAAGTGTTGCAGAGGACCATCACAGATGTTGTTGCATAACTCTGAAACAATAACACATCCAATGTTGCATGCACTCATATTGGTAACTTGAGACAACCAGGTAAGCTCTTGGCACCGGAGATGTACAACAAGGCAACATTCAGAATCAGAATCAGATTCACTTTCTTTTTTACATAGTGTGGTAATGCCATCGACAAGTTGCAGACAATTATGGACTCAAGCATAGAATGGACTAATATTAGTCAGTGGTGTTGTCCATAGTACAGTAGTACTAGTACAGTACTGTACTAGTACTACTGTACCAGTACTACTGTACTGTAGTACAGTAGTACTAGTGCACCCAAATGCAACACTCCCATTATAACATGTAGCAGCTGTATCATGATGTACTAATTAAGCATTATGTGTGCCTGCCATGTTTTACCTTCATATAGTTTTTAACACACAGCACAAAAATATATATAATTAGACCACTGTTTCATGTCCCTGTAACGCTTGCAACGGCTATGTGATTGTAATGTGTTGGTGACATTTGAACTAGGAGTGGGGGGGAAATTGATAATATAACAATATAACATGATCCCTAGTGCCACAATATCAATATTGAAGTGCCAGTTTTTTTCTTATATATTTATGTATTTATTAATTTGTGTCAGAAAGACTGACTGACACATAGTTGGCTGCATTGAAGTGTATGATTGAAGTTTTCATGGTCTATATTGTGTGGAATTGCTTTAAAATGTTCTAGTTGATTGAACCTTTCGTGGTGCATATATATTTGGAATGTTTTAAAATGGTGTAGTAAAAGCAAAATAATTTGTGGTATATTGACAAATCAAATCGCAACATAATTTAGAACCAATATGAATCAAATCAGCACCCTAAATATCGATATTGTACAGTACAATCATATCGTGAGGTAAGTGAATTGTCCCTCCCCTAATTTGAACATTCCTAATAAATGGATAAATTTGCAATGATAATTGTTACTGTACTGAGTCCATTACAGAGATAAATGCTATTCCTCAACTAAACAAAGCTCCTGAGTTGCCTAATTACAGATTTAGTGCTGAAGCAGTAAACCAGTTAAGAAAGGGGAAAGAGATGTGCTACATTAGAGCCGTATGCTGGCCTGTGTGAAAACACACTGTATGATAATTCTCTCCTTTATGGTGCTGATTAGCCCAAGGGGGGAAAAGGATAGCACGGTCTAATCTGATCACACAGCGCATTGTTTCAGTGGGTCATTAACCCTTTGGGGGGTCCAGAGGTTGACAAGCCAGGCACCAACAACCACTGCAAACCACACCGCCCCCCTGCAAGCTCACTCAACCCAGAGCCAGATCAGCAGAGACAAGAGAAGCCTAGAAAAAAAAAACAACAAAGAAAACAAAGGACGTGGTGAAAAATAGCCTATGGGAGCTATTTGCGTGGCTCGTCTTTCCTCCGCCAAAGCGCCTAGCACGGATAACCGCTGACCGCGGGGGGCCCTGGGTTGGCCAAGAAACAGGAAGTCGACCACCACTTCTTCTGTTGTTGTTGTTGGCGGCAGTATCCTCCTCTTTCTTCCCTCCTCTCTGCCCTGTCTGCAAGTCCCGGGAGATGAAAGAGGTTGGCTATATCTCCCAACATCTGGGATCCGCATCAGAAAGGGCACAAGGCTAGTTTTCTCTGCTTTGGGCCCCAATGATCACGGCCGTACGCACAGAAACATCGGCTCGTCTCATAATGCACGGTTGCACGCACAACGACTGAAAGCAAGCCACCTCATGCTGAAAGAAAAGGGTGTGCTGGCCAGCTATACCATACTGGGGAAAACATGCTGATGGCCACAGAAACCTACACCACCACACACATCCTACACATTTCCCCCCATTCGGTACATGTTTTTGGAACCCACAATCCACCACATTTTCTTTTCCTTTATTCAATCCATGTGACGCAGTAGATCAAACTCCACTCCCACAACACCAGAGGGAGTACAACAAACCATGTGCACCCCAGATTTGGAACAAACAAAGGACTTAATTCCTTTCACTCCTATGCCACTGAAATAGAGAGCCCTACCAACAGTCATTAAGACATGCAAATCGCATGCCCACTTCAAAACCAGGTCACCTACAAAATGTGTCTCCACCATCCACCCCTTTCCCGTCCTTGTACCAAATGGACCCTTACGGGTCCATTTGGTATCATTTCACGCTCTCAAGAGTTAAATTATACTTAAACATCTGAATTACTTAATTTTCAAGAATGTACACATTTAGAAAATGTCACAGAATTGTTATTTTGACCAACTTTTCCCAGTCATATCCTCCTAAATTTTGGACACAAACTGGAAAATCCTTAGTTTGGGGTCCGAGAGACTAAACTCAACATCAAATGGTGGTCCGTGGCTTTTCATTCATTCATGTGATACAGAGAAGCTACACGCTAGGTTGCTTCCTCCTACTAGTACCAAGCTCATGGCCCTCCACCTCCACCGTCGGGGTGGAAGGACGATCTGCACTAGTAACTCCTACACGTTGGTCAGAGCTCCTGTTCCAACGTGGGAGTGGATGTTGGAGAGACAGAGAGGGAAGGCATGAAGCCCTCCTGATGAAGACCTCCTCCCTGTCAGGTGAAAAGAAGCGTCTGGCGACTCGGCAGGCATTGGAGGAGACGTGCAGTTGTCTGTGCCTTCTCTCTCCTCCCCTACACCGAAACAGCAGGGGTTGGCAGTGCCAGGGACCGTATCAGGCGGAATTGGCAATGACTAAATTAGGCAGAAAATGAAGGGGGAAACCAAAACAAAACAAAAAAAATAAAAAAATAAAAGGAAGTTCCCCAGTCTGTTTGGCAGGGAGCCATGGGCACAGAGATATGCTTGTGGAGGATGAGTATGCAAATGGCGGCGGGAGGTCAGTGGAAAAACAAAGCATCAGGGCTGTTGGCAGGAAGCCTTTTTTCATGTTCCCTTTAATTTGGCGTGCGCAAGAAACCCTAAAAAAAAAACTCTATATCAATAATGAATTCCGGTCAGAGCCAGGAAAAGAGATACGAGAGCTAAATCATTCTCCCTCCACCGCTCTCCCTCCCATGTGGGTTTCTTTCTTGAGCAGTTTTGAGGCCTTATTGTATTTCACACAACCGTTCCTCTCTCTTTCAGCACTCGTGGACGTGGTGAAACTCAAATATGACAGACCGAAATTGGGGTTTTGGAAATAACAGGATACCAGAAACACCTCACAGATGTGCGAGCGATGAGATCAGACGCGCATGTTTTGGCAGGCGGTGCTGAAAAGTGGCAACGTCTGCCCACACGGCCTATTGGTCCTCACCACAGCACAGATCCAGTCGGCGGCCCCGTCGGATGTCGGGCCAACGTTTTGGGAGGGTGGACAGGACGGGGACAGGGGGGACGATTCAGCCACAGGACTATATAGCCTAGGCCCACTTCTGCACTTAACAGTTGTTTTGCTGTCAACAGTGCCAAAAAGCTCTCAGACTCTCCCCCACTTAAGTGAATCAAGTGCTTTAATAAACTTAGCTATGCCGTCGCGCTCCGCTGGCCTAGAGATGGGTCATCAGGAGCTGTCAATGAGCGGTCTGTTGTCAAAACAACATACCCAGATGGGTCAGATAACGCAGAATGCATCCTTGGGAGACAGGGGGAAAAAAAGAAGAAGGGTCTATCCTGTCCCATCCACCCCCTTCCCCATAAAAACAAAAACAAAAGAGGAACGGCGCAACAGACTTGCTCAGTCTTAAGATAACAGAAACTGGACACCGCTAGTCCTCCAGTGGGGCTCTTTGTACGTTTCAGAGAGGCTCAATCAGCCGTCGCTGACAGATGTGTCTGTTGAAGTAGATTTAAGGGAGGAAGCTCTCGTGAGGTCACACACGGAGGCTGCTGCCGTGTGGCCCTTGGTAGGACACGGGGGTCATGGCAGGATGTTCCCAGGGTGACCTTTTCTTCACCTTGTTGCAGAAATCCGTGGGCTTTTTTGAAACACACGCAACACCTCCTGGGCCAATGATAACAGGTAACCACAACAGAAAACGTATAGGCAATGTGCTTGTGTGCTAAGACTAGCGCGCAATGGAAAGCCTACTTTGTCTCCAACTGTCAGATCCGTCAGGTCCGTGTTTGTGAAGAAATCCCATATGTGTATTGTAAACAACTACAACCACCACCAAGCACCACTTCAGCCATTGAGCAAACAAGCTTAAAGGGATGTGCAATTACCCTATACAGTTGAGGTAGGATTAATATATTGGCTTAAAGCAGGGGTCTTCAACGTGGGGGTCCAGGACAGCTAGGGTAGCTGTCCTGGACCCCCACGTTGAAGACCCTCAGAGATATTTAGCAACCTATTTCGACCTGACACTAGATTCTCCAAAACATCTTTTAAATCCTCACAGTTTTCTGAAAATAATCTGTGTCAGCAATTGTAATATTATTTCATGCCACGCACCCCCAGAATTATGTGTTTGGCTAGTTCACCATCTGAAAATATGGAGTTCTAGGGACCTCTCAGAAGCAACATTCGCTCTGAAAGAACTACTGACTATTCAAAGATTTGCACCATTATATAAAAAAAGCAGATCTACAAGCTCATAGCGTACCTCTCGTTGGCGCGCTTTGACCATTCATAGTGGACCCTGCTAACGTACGGTTGGCTGCGAGTGTACAACGCTGACAGACATAAAGTGACATCATTTCCAATCTCCAACCAGCTATTTAATATTGCGTATTACTCATAGGAGAGGAGACACAGTGAGATGAGAAAACTACTATCATTAGAGAACAGCCTCCACGAGAGGACTGACAGGAATTGACGAGGAACTTCATTTCTACTAATAATAGAGGGGCTTTTTATGGCTTGACCCCGTCTTATCGTCACTTGCGGCTATATTTTCTCATTGTATTTTTACATAAAGCACTTGAGCCCTCGCATCCCTATTCTGAGAAAACATTAGCACAGAATAGCGAGGTTAATATACAGGGCGAAAGAGCAAACAAAACACTGAACCCAAAGGTCAAGTTGACAAAGTATTGAGTGTTTAAGTCGTTAAATGTCTGAACCCACATTTAACATGACGTGTGTGTATGTGTGGGTCCCTGCTTCATCTTTCAGCCAAGGGGTCATTGGCCTGAAAAAAAAAAAAACACTTTGGCCTGGCTAAAAAGGTCGAAAGCATGCTGTGTTTCATTTTCTCAAGAAGGCCATAGGTTTCCATTTATTTCAGTTAAGTAAGAAAATCCATGAATACCCCGGACATTGGCTTGAGAGAGAGCCAGTTCAACAAACCAGTTTTCATTGCATGGCTATTTTTCACTGTTATCATTGCATTTTAATGCATTTTAAATGTGGACTGAATTTAAAGGTCTGGCCGAAAAATACAAAAAGTCCCCGGAGAAAGTATTGACCTACTAACAAAACTCAAACTTATTATACTCAAACTTCTATCTGTAATTGACTCAAACATTGTAGTAGAATTGCTTTGATTAACTTCAGACAAAATGCATACAAGCGCCAAGTATTTTTGTGTTAATATTGTTTATATATAATTGGTTAGATGTTAATGATTAATGTGAATACGGACTATGTTTATGTAATGTTCACGTCCAATGTTATGAATACACAATAGAAGGTAATGCCGCCGCTATAGTACTTTAACATGGTGTCACTCAAAGCGGTGTCGGTCCGTCTGACCGTCTGACCGTCCTGTCAGTTTAAGTGGATCAGGGAGGTCAGCAGACATCAATCAGTGGCTTGGACACTCAGCTTGTGTCTAGCGGTCGTCCTGTTGAAGACACCACAGTTGCTTTATGGCAGGAGGGGGTTTGGTTGGAGAGCCAACTGTCCAAGAGGAGCAAAGCAGGTGGACAGATAGCATTTCAAAGTCACAGCAGAGGAAAGTAAAGGGTGACCATACAGAGAGTTGCACTTTCTCCCCATTTAGTCTTTAGTTACCACTGCTAAGAACAAACACGTTTATCAAAGCATTGCGGGGTGCCATGAATGCACTGCGTGTGACTCAGACAATTTGGTCCAAAAATACTGCGCATCTGCACTGCAGGCTTAAGCTACCCAAGCCCAAAGTTACTTTGGGCTTGTTTATCTGTAGACAACGGGAGATGCTGATTATTTAAATAAAAAAAGAAACAAACAAATGCTGATGTGTTTGCCGATGAAACTTTCACCACTATATTAAACCATACCTAATGACAAACAACAAAAACAAAACAAAAAGGTAAATAAAAATGTTCCCAAACTGAATTTTGGGACAGGCGATATATGGATAATAAATAGATCCGGTGTTATGAGACTTTATATCATAGAGCACTTTGGTCATTGCAATACAAACCAAAACAAGACGTCTCGTGGCTGCATTCTAATTGAATGACATTTCTCAAAGAATGTCTACCTCTTGATCTTCCAAATCCACATTACCTAATGAACCCATCCTGTCCTAAACGTGTCAGCCCCAATCCACACTATCAACGTTGAGGTATGAAAGCCACTGGAGAAATTAACATAAGTGACAGTCACCTGTCAAATATGCTAATTTCTCAACGTGGAATCAACAAATTCAAGCAGCCAACTATCCCACCTCCCCCCAACCCCTCTCACAACACCTCTGATTATGTGATCAGTGGTGGAATAAACTACTTAATACTGCAATGTAGATGTTGTGCCCTGTTACAAGTAGAAGTCCCGTATTAAAATGCACTTAAAGTACTAAAAAGTAGATGAAGGTTACCCATACTGCAGCATGTCCCATTTTACAAGTTCTAAATGTGAACAAAGCCTTTTGACAACAGCCGTTCTACAAGCTCACACTGTGTCGCAAGTTCGCAATGTGAGCTTGTACATTAGCTCTTTTCAAATGGCCAACATGTAGATAGGACAGAGTGACTATGACTAGTATGTAAAGTATTTTCGAACAGTTGTTGTAGAGTAAAAGAAAAAAGTTCTCCGAGATGTTGCGGAGAGTAGAAGAAGTGGATGTGGGGAAACGCTCCAGTAATGTACAAAACAACTTAAAGTCGTACTTCAGTGCAGCACTTAAGTAAAATGTACTAAAGTTGCCCTCCACTGCTGTTACACGATAGCACTTGGTCAGTGTGGGGCTAATAACCCAGAGCAGGATGAAGTGTGGTGCTTCAATCAGCGGTCGGTGCTGCGGTGCAAGGCTAAGGTGTCGCTCTGCCTACTCAGGTGGCGATTGAAGGAGAGATGACGCATGCAGGACGCCTTTGGCTGGGTCAACACTGTGGTGGCGGCAGCAGCAACAACACTTAACATCCGAGGATGACTCATGTTTGATCTCCGGAGCCACGGGGGAGCAAATTAACCCCCACTGTTTGGATTCAGGTTAAATATGAAATGAAAGCACTACACTGGGTCCAAATATAGAGTACGGTGGAAACATGATGGAGAGCTGGCAGACATACAGTACGTATCTGGTGAACTGTGTGCGTGTGCGTCAACCAGAAAGAACATTTTGTTCCACGTCCGTCAAAACACACAAGCGTACAGACGTGTGTAGCTAAAAACACAGGGAGGACCACCTCTCAAAGTGGAAAAAAGACTCCACTATAAAATAGGTGGCACCTAGTGGTCAGTGAAGAGTTTGACTTACTTGACGGACACATTATTGTATGCCTTTATATTCCTTATGATGAATTGAATATATAAGACCACAATGAAAACATGCCCACAGAGCTTGTTGTGTATGTAGCTCTGTATGTTTTGCAAATAGTTAATCAAGTCTGTGTGAAAAGGTGAATGGAATACACACTGTAAAGCGCTGTAAACCGTTTGTTCTACCTAGAATAATGTATTATTCTATCTAGAATAATGCAAAAGAGGAAATCAAGTGTTTTGTGTCTCAAAACGTGGGAGGAACACTGAAACAACTGCTCTGAAAGTGTTTATCACACATCCGCAGCCTTAGTTATTCACAGGCACAAGGAAATGGCATTCGATCACCGCTTTGATTTAATGGATCAACATTAACTGTCAACGAGGTACTTCCTCAGTGAACACATTTTGGCTGAGCAACACCGACGTTGCTTCTCCGTATAGTAGTGGACTTGGCTTGAATTTGTTTGTACGCAGCCTTTCTATGAACTATCCCATGAGTCTGTAACTGTTTTCTGCTCTGTGGTTTGGTTCATTTGTGTCTGGATAAATTCTAGTTAGCTCTTCAGCGATTAATTCAACCTGCAGCTGCTGTACCTGCAGGCGGACTGTTTATGTCAGTGATTTTCAACCAGTGGTCCTTGAGAGGGCTCCAGGTGGTCCCCTGCTAAATGATGGACGGTTGGTTAACCAGATGACACACTTTGGGAGCGTAAAAATATGCATCATCTGAATTAGGCCAAATCTACTAGAGAATGAAAGATTAATGGTCATTTTTTTATCTGTATGTTTGACTGTTTTGTTTCCCCAATCGAGCATTGTATTGTGCACAAAACCTAAAGAAATCTTTAGTTTTGGGGTTTGTGAGGCTAAAATGTCATTAAATGGTGGTCCGTGGCTCAAATGCTGAATAAACAGTGGGCCTGGTATCAAAAAGGTTGAAAAACCACTGATTTATATCCATTTTTGGTGAGGTCCACATAGTGGTAGCTAGAAGCATGTGGTAGCACTTTACCTTGAGGTGCAGGGCAATCACCCTCTCTTGTCCATTCATGAGGTCAGCTTTGACAGTTTATTACGCTTTCAGTGTGTGCCATTATGTTGTATTAGCATTGTTAGGCACACTTCGTGTTTTTAGACAAAACATGCTAAGTTTAACTTTGCATGCATGGTTGTCAAACATGATGAACGGTCTTGTATGTGAAACACATAGGCCTAAAGTAGCTACAATCAATAGGTTTGCAATTAAAACGGTGTCTCATCTAGTGCCAAATCCAGCAGGCCTACTTAAAACACATGGCACTTCAAATAACTTTCATGGATATGACCCACCATGTGGATCTAGATGTCACTGAAAGACTACTAGATAGACCACATCCAACCACTGCAGATGCAGTAATTATAGCGTACTACAGATACAGTTAGAATAACATATGTGTGTGTGTGTGTGTGTGTGTGTGTGTGTGTGTGTGTGTGTGTGTGTGTGTGCGCGCGCGCGCGTGCGTGCGCGTAGAGCCAAGACACCTTTCCAATGAGCACATTAGCTTCCCATGCACCTATAGTGACTACTCATTCACTTCTCCTTACTGCACGTGTCTGACAAGGATTTCAAATGACTTTCCCCCTTTCCTCCACTCCCTCTAGTGTAGCCTTAGAGCACTGCGAGTTCTCTTTGCATCTCTCAGAGAGAGAGAGAGAGAGAGAAAGGAGAAAAATGAGAACGACAGAGAGCAGGGCCGTGCAGACAGAACGTTAGAGGGGTAGGGGCTGTCCAGCAAGAGGGCGAGTTTGGACAAAAAACAGCGAAAATAGCCGATCTACAACAAGTGCTCAGGATGTCGTGATATGACAGCAGTGCACTGAGCTTGTAGTTTCTTTCAGCACGTTCTAAATGCTGCATTTGTTGTGAGTAAGGGGCAGTTGGATGTAACAT